>DWQX01003358.1:0-18098 GCA_018245475.1 Pharmacophagus antenor
AATTATTGTAGTTTTTAAATTATTTTATGTTACATAACAAGTTCCCTATTTAATAAGGTAAATAAATAATTTGTAGACCACTAACTTTTGGAGTTTTATTCAATATTGTAATTTTTTCAAGGTGGTCTCAAACTTTTGGCGGGCAGTGTACATTAATTATAAATTGAATCCTTTATAATATATGTATATAAATATATTTTGATTGACATATTGTAAAAACAATTTAAAAATAAATAATATTTTGATATTTGGCGATGTTCAAATTTATGACCTATATTCTTTTGATGTATATCATTAGCTGCTCTATTTGGAATTACATTAAGTCTATATAGAATTTATGTAGCGCTAAGTTTGTACTTATAGTGGATCAAAGGCTCTAGCACCTTTTTGTGGCCAATTGAACAAAGATAATGTTAAAGCGTACTCTATGATGTAACACATGATTGTTTTTGTAGTGATTGTTTTTGTTTCAGATATTAGCGATATCATCATCAATAAAATTCATATTTACGTCTATACAGAGAAACAGATTTTTTTAAGTGTATTGTATAAATTATGGAAATTAACGTTTGATTTCTCTTTAATTCCATGATAAAATAATAATTGAGTGAGTAAAACGGTACTGGTCTTCTTCATTGAAAACAAATATAATTTACGATATTTGTATGGCGAACTCAACAACGATAATGAAGAAAATTTTCAAAACTTTTTGAACAACGAGTGATATCAGATTGGGCCATGAAGTGATAAAAAAAATTTAACACCTTTTTCAACACGAACTTTAAGGACTTCTACGAACTTTCTAAAAATATAATCGTATACAAATTGCGGAAAGGCTAACAAAAGCAATTTTAATCACATTCATTTACAAATTTATATTTACCCCAAATTCGAGTTTAATTTGCTTTTTTTCCGAAGTAAATTTCAAGTGTTCTGCAATAGAAACAACACTTAACCGTTAACTCATTTTGAATAATCTTATTTCGTTTGAAAGGGAAATAGAAGAAAAGTGTAGGTCTATTATCAGGGTACCAATCGAATGAGACGTTCACTTGGTGTTAAATCGTAATATGATAAACAATGTGGTTCCTTAGTTATGATACTAGATATGGATAATACAACATCATATCGCACTCCAAGCCCTAAGGCGGTAAGTATCGCTACGCCGAGTTATTGCTAATTGCCTATCATTTACGTAATTACAGGCAGCATAATGAAATACTTTTGTCGCTAATAGAACTTGTGAAACCTATATTAAACAGCGTAAGTATTTTAAGTTTTTCAACAATGATATTAGAAAATTGAAATGTTTAAAGAAATAAATTCACAGCGAGGATATTGTACACTTATTACGTATAAAACTTTGATCTGTTATAATATCCGAAAAAAACTTGTTAAAGTTTTAATTTGAGTTAAAAAAAAATCAATTCAAGTAATAACAATTTAAGCTAAAAACAAGTTTAGATACGTTTTCTCTAAATCTCGTTGTCTTTGAATTTTCTACAGAAAAATTAAAAGTTTGCAGATATTCTAACTTAATATATAATAAGATCGACATAAATTTCTTAAATTAAAATTATTGCAATTATATTTGATTATACATTTTTGACTACATAAACACACATTAAGCTGGACAGTATTATAAGTGGAAGTTTACTCCTTGATTGCATTTATTTACTACATTTTTTATTGTTTATGCTATTCTCCGTACATGACATGGCACTCCAATCGATCCCTTTAGAATCGTCTTATATTTTGCTGTTGTAACAGCTATAAAATATCGGACAATACATATTACATCGTTTCATATATATTATTTCCATAAAGCATTAAGAAGCTTTCTCCTGAAAGGTGCTCTTTGCATAATTCATCTAACTCCGTATTTACATAATTTGTTTAACGCTCTATTGGGATATTTTATAGCACAAGGCTTTGTTGTAAAATAAGTATTATAATTACAGTTTGGTTGTTGGATCTCTCTTTATTCAATAATGTACTAAACAAGAGGCTTTGCGCGAACATCTACTTGCTTATAATATTAGTACCTACCCTTAAAATTAAATAACCAAGTTACTTTAACGTGTATTGATGTAATTTATCCTTAAATAAATCAGCTCTAATATTTATAAGACACATTGCTTTTCCAAAAAACAAACCTAACTAAATATTATGCGAAAGACTATGTTCCATATTACTATGTTAAATATTGTCTACATTCAAAATTGGAATCTCTGCTTCCAATTATTAAATTGAAAATTAGGTTTATTAAATGTTAGGATTGTTTTAATAATATGAAAGTTTTTAAAACTTTTGCTATGCTGAATGAACTAAATGAATTTTCTAATTTAGTAAATAAATAACCAGTACTTTTACTTATTATAACAAAATTTTTAGTTTATTAGTATTATTTATAGTTGTATCTTTCAATCAATAATTAATAAAATATTACATATGTTCATAAATAATTAGGTAATACTTTTTTTATCTCTTCGTCTACCTACGTCGCGTAATGGATTGTAAAGTTTGTGAGAATAAGGACTATTTCGTTCAAAACAGATTGACCTTAAGTTACCCCAACCTAGATTTACTTTTATAACAAATATCGATCAATTCAGACCAATCATCTAACGTGACTTATATTTTTAAGACGCGCCGCCCTCGTGTATACCGATACAACATACGAATCTACGTGAATATTGTTACATACATCCTTTTGATAACGTAAAAAGAATGCTTACAATAAACTATTGAAGTTACACAATACGTAGTTGATATGTTTTGCCATAAAATACTTAATTTTTTTGTACTACTGCTGGAATTACTCAGAGGATTCACTTCTTCCTTCATAAAATTACAGTAATTTATTTAAAACAATTAAATTGAAATTTAAAATTCAATATATCATATTTGTTTATCTGAGAAGAAGAAACGGCGTATCAAACTCCCTAGTATAATAACTCACCAAATATTATTATAACGTTAAAATATTGTTATAATTAATAAAAAAATATGCACAAAAAGCGTCGATTTTTTCTGCAAATATTTCGTATTGAATATACAGTTATATCAATCGAACCTAATATGTATTCTTTTTTACTAGCCTACGAAAATTGTTATTTCAAAACGCCTACGGTCTGTTTCGGTTAAGTGATACGTGATGCGTGATACACAAGTAACAAAAAAATATAAGCATTCTTACATTTTAAACAAAGAAATAATAAAGGATAAATAAAAACATGCAATGTGGAGCAATGCATGATGCAAATTCAATCTTTACTTTTTAATATACATTGAATAAAAATAGTTATACACGACAAATTGATTATGCGAAGCTTTTTGAAGAACAAAAAAGGAAAAGCCTTGTCCTAGGTTAAAAACGTTCAATCATAAATGAGAAATAACAATTTCATGTCTGAATGTTTCAAAGAAAACAATAAAACAATTACATTCTATAACGAAAATACAAAATTAATTTAGAACTTACTAAAAAGAATACAAGTTAATAAAAACAACCCGCCTAGTGCGTGACTAGTCGCACGCAATATAAGGTTCCGTTATTTTTCCTTCACAATGTTCTTTGAGTATATTAATTAACTGTTCGACGGGTAAACCCTTCTAATATTTTTAATAGAATGAGTAATAAATACTTCCATAACTCCAGGTTTATGGGACGCCCCTTTTTGACGTAACAAAAAATAAGAAAGTGCTGAAAAATATTAGTTACTTTAATACCCAATCGCCACCTAATAAAACCAATTCATATGTGAATTACTTATATTTGTGAATTATGTACCCACCACTTAAAAACCAAGTTATAGTGCACCTGACTTTAATCAAAAATAATACTTTAAAGTTTTAATATCTTAAATCGTAAAATAGGTTTATACCTGACCAGAACCCACAGCAAAGAACAACTTGGAAAAATCATATCTAAAAATTGTAGAGATATTCGAAAATTTATTTTTTTAAAATTTCATTTTATTCCTTTGTTGGCGTGATAAGTTCCTGCTAAATTACATCTTATATTAACAGTTTTTGGGTTAAGCCGCAAACAGAAAGTTGGACACGGAGAGCCGATTATATAAAATTATAAAAATTTCATGTTGGTTTTGGATCACCGATAATAAATGAACGAACAATTCATTATTAATGATGATCTAGTGGGAAATATAAGCAGTAAAACAAATGAAAACGAACGTCATATTCCATAATGCTAATATAATAAGAATTTACCAATTAATAGTATCCGCTTTGGAAAAAGGTTCCTTTAAGCTGCATAGAAATTACGTTGTCCATTGACGTGATCGTGAAGAATAAATTATGAGAATCCAGTATATAAATTCATTAATTAACACAGAATTTAAATTAAATTGATGACGCCAGGGGCGTTCTGACACAATTGTACCTTGATGAGTAAATTGCATTTGTAAGCACCGTAGGCCAAAAATGGTAAAATGAGCATCGTATTTAGTTATCTTAGGTAAACGTTAAAATAACCACAGCATTTTTCTCACGAGTTTTACTTACTATTAACGATGTAATTGTAGTGTTAGGTTTTACTAATTTAAAGAGAAACAGAAAACAGAGAAATGCAAAGTCCTAGCATTTGGACGATTGCAAATATATTCCACGTACTAAGTAACAATTAATCATGCAACATCTGTTTATTTATTATATTAGATAAAATAATGAGTCATTTGTATTTTAGTAAGTCTAGTGGAGACAGCATATATTTTAAAAATTTAAATATATTAAATAAAACCATACTCATTTTATCTTCAGTGGAAAATACTTTCAATGTAAATTATATGTACTTAACTGTTTATTCAATGTAATCTAAACCTTTGTATTATTATTTATAACGTCTGATTAATTATGCATTCATAGATAAAAAAAACACACAAATTGTATAACAAGTTGGAAATATGCGTATTATAAAACTATGCGACTCTGCGAAGAAAGAAGACACATTATTCAAAAACTATCGTAAATATGAGATATACTGAATAAATTAGACAACAGTGTTTTTAAAGATTTGACAAGGCTTTATTACTTACTTGCGATTCTTTTATTACTAAAAGTATCTAGCGCATCTTTTAACTAACGCATGTATAATTTATTATATAACTTTAAACAAACATTGTTATGATACGTTGTCTCTTAAAATATCATGTAAATATCATTTCACAATAATTGGGTTTACACAGTTTGCCGCTGATCCAATTCATGTAAATACAAGAGTCGTTCCCAGAATAAATAATTATGGTATATATACTTCAGAATCCCGTACACGTATATTCAAACTTTATAAAACATTAAAATTTAAAAGTTGTCTTTTTACAGATCATTTTCTTTCGCATTATTATTTATACGATGAAATATCATCACACAGACAAGAACAGAGTATCTAGTTGGCAAATGACATGTTTTGAATAAGAAATCGTGTAGATAATGCAAAAGAATACTCGCCAGGAACAATTTTATAAATAAATTGAAAATCTAATATTTTACATAAAAATTTCCTGAAGACTCTAAGACTTGTAATATATTGAAATGTATTTAAAAACCTCTTCGTATTTTCAATGAATTATACATAACAATAGAGAATGTTAATATGTAACCTTTTGAAACCGGCAGGTCATGTTCTGCCACTATAAATGTACACCTATTTTCATTGTAATTATTTGAACGATTTTATTATACTTGTTGTACATTAAAGTTAAACATGAAGTTTTATCATTCATTATTTTATCTTTAAAAGTACGATAATATCCTTAAATAACAACATTCATTTTAATTAAGAGATTCTGAAAAAGAGTTTGTACGATTAAACTGACGATGTAGGTGGATATATTTTGATCTTGCTGTGGGTCGTCTAGGTAGATAATAAAGCTTGTTTCTATCGGCAAACGCAGGAAAAGTGCAAATGTTAGCGTGTTATTATTTAGCCCTAGATCTAAATAGCAATAAAAACAATAAAGTTAACGAGGAGTATTAGATCATAACTAATCAAAGACTTGAAGAGAGCCGGTCGTCATCTATACTCGAATTGAAGCAAAACAGATTCCCGTAGTAAACCATTTTTTTTTCTATTTTAAAGTTATCTCATTGGGTTAATGCCAGCGTACATAGATATACAAATTAAGAGAATAGATTTTTTTTTTATCAAACTGTAACAGATACCTTATATACAAAAACAGTTTGCGTATTTTTCAGGTGACAGTGGAATATATTGCTTTTTTCTAATCAAAGAGGATGTTACCACGTTGTCTTATACGTTACATAGTTTTAAAATAATCTTTTTAATTCATAAATATTAATAGAAGCATATTCGTAACAAAAAGTATTCATTGTATGTATAATTCAATACAAAATATAGCTTAATATTTCATTCTTAACATTTCGAAGAAGAGAAGTGTTGAGATTCAAAGCCATGTCGAAGAATTTATGAACATGTCTAATACAAAATGATTACGCTTCAAAGATGAAAAAAATTAAAAGCAAATATAGAATAAAGTCTGGCTTATAATCTGTAAAGATCAAGACAAAGCAAACTGCGTATAAATTGGTAGACGAAAAAAATTAAATGACCTTCCGTAGGGCAATCATTTACTTATGAAATATAGGTAAATATCAAAAAGAAGAAATTTGATGTCTTTATTTATTTGATAAGAAAACTTTATATTTGCTTTTAATCATACGTATTTTACTCAATATTATAAACATTAAATATAAGATTATATCACTATGTATGAAGAGTACAATTTCTATATGAGGAACTAAAATCATCTAATAGAATATCTAAGAAAGAATTACGAGTGCTTAATAAAAGAGACCAACTATCATATATTCTTGGAATGTGTCCGGAACGGTCTCATACGTTAGTCCAATAATGTAGTCAACAGTATTTCAGCTGCTGTACCATCTAAGGACACAAATTGTTGTAGTTAATTTAGTGAAAAATTTTTATAGTTAAATAATTATTTATAAAGTGAGAAATACGTGCATCTTGAAATAGAGAGCAAGCGACTAGGTGGTTTCATTTTAATAATTTTTCTTAAGATTTTTAAGGGGCTGTAAACATTGATTTTTCCCACAACAATAAATCATAAAAATCGCACAGTTACAACCCATATTAACACATTAAAAATCTATGTTTCCTTTTTTCCAATGTTTGGAATTTTTAAACATATATGAGACCAAATTCGCGGTCTTTCAAACAATTAAAGAACGATCACAGTCCGACATATTAGTAGAAAGTGAGACGTAGTCGTACATAAAAAAGAAACAAAAGAGATATGATTCCATTAGAGAACTTCCATCCTACCGGTTAAAAATAAATTTTACGCTCTTAATACCTGTAACTTTGTATAGAACGCTTTGTGATTAATCTGATAATAGATTATTTCCAGCAATAATTAACAGTAAGAGTATGAGGCATGAACTATTAACACTGAACTTATAATTATAGTATATATATCACAAAAGTTGACGTTATGTATGTTGATTACCGTATAAGGAACATAAATAAACGAAATCTCTCATAGAAATGTATAAATCAAATGATACGGAAATATCACTGTCTGTAAAATAAAAATATATCACTTACCCCTGATGTTTGTGATAACAAATAAAATGACAGGATATATACATACAGTGCATTTGTTTACCTTATCTGTAGTAAAAGAACCGAGCACTGGAGGACAGTATTACTTTTTCTATAATATATTAACAGAAACGGCCCAGGTAGTGTATACTCGTATGATAAAATTAAGCCCGGGTAAGAAAAAATATAGTTGCATAGTTCCTGCAAAAAGCTTGAAGAGGTTAGACTATGAGCGCCGCCTAATTTGAATATTTGTTATTAGCCTACTTTTTATCGATAATTGCGTCCATGACGCAGTTGTTTATCGCCAGCCTTGTAACGCGGACGTATCGGGTTCGATTCCGGGGCCAGAGTAGAGGATTCTGGATAGCGGTAGGGATTTTTGAACTCGCCTAACTAGCTACTACTAATCTCAATATCAATCTGCTGCTATAACAGCGTTGTTGTGTTCCGACATCCATACATGTGAAAGCTAGAAGTATTCTGGGGAACACACATCACCATCTAAGGTCTTATTGTCACTTATCATCAAGTAAAATTGGGGCCCAGTGTTAAACTATAACGGATTAAAAAAAATTGTCCTAAGTAATTTACAGATGCATTAATTTGCCTGCTACCTTTACACTAAACGGGCCACTCAAACTCTGCTTGCATGATAGTACCGCTGCTGCTGATGACTATTATAAAAAAATAAATATTATCTCACATGAGGCGCTAATGCATCAAAGAAAATATATAAATTTTTATTATAAAATAAGTCTTTTAACATTTAATTGAAATCATTGCCTGTATTTAAGATTGTACTGCCTTCCGTTAACAGTTTATTTTACAATGTACCCGTTTCAAAGTAAAGTAATCAATAATCCCAAGCTTTAATTGCGGAGAAAGATTAAATATGCTTTACAGGTGCACAGAATAAAAATAACATTAATCTCTTTTGGCATCCACTTTGGGTAAGATTAACTTAAAGCAACTTAATTGGCAGGACAGACATTTCCTTCACACAAGTTACCTTAAACTTAATTAAATATTTTGTATTTTTATTTTCAAAAACATCTGCACTTACTGTTTAATGCAAAATAAAAGAACTTTATAACTAAAAATAGATTTTATGGTATGGTATATGTAATGTAGTCAAATTCTCAACATCATTTAACAAAGGATAATAAAATTAATATTCATTATATGTACTTTTTGTGAAAAATATTTGTTCTCTTCTTTGTTGTATTAATCTTCTAGATAAAGCAGCACTTGTACTGAAACTACGTTCTTGCAATCGTTATAGATAAATTAACCGATGATATTTATTTATTTTAATTTATTTGAAAGGCTTTGTCGTTTGTACGACGATATTTAGATGATTATTTTTTCTATCAACAATTGGGTGTGCGTACTCTATTTTTGATCAATGAGGCCGTAGATGGTGATGGTGAGTGCTTGCCTCAAAACACAAATTAGAAATTAAGGTTACGACTCCCGGTAAACAGAAATGCTATAATGGAAACTATTGTTCTTCTAACGTCAAAGTTATAACTCTTCCACTAGTGTTGCTCGGGGATAGAATTAGTGACCTCCAAGTCACAAAGCAGACATTTTAGTCACTGCGCAACGAAGGTAGGCAGAAGAATATATAAATCATCGTAATATCTACAGAAATTTATAGCCTATTTCCTTTTATAGAGAATTATAGTTAACAACTGTAGTAGTGCCAGATGTAGGTCAACATGATAATAAACAAGATAAGAAGAATAAAATATCCTTACAAAACTGTCATTGTTAAGTGGTGTGAACTTACATGTTCCTGACCACAAAAATTAGGAACAAATTTTAAACCACTTCTAACCATCTGAGATTTCAGTAGACTTCTGTAAACGTTTTATGTACCTCATCAAGTTATAATCAAATATATATACGCAGATAAATTCTAATACGCAGAACTACTATAATAGTTACATTCTTGAAGCGCCGTTATACATTGTGAATAACAGGAATTCAATGTTGTACGGTACATTATATCGTAGTATTTTTTAATTAAAAGGGAGGCATACAGTTCACTTGATGTAACATTATCGCTGATGGACATCTACATAGGTTAAGTCTAAATAGGTATATACATATTTATTAATTAATAAAACCTACAAAATGAAAAATGCAAACCAATTTTAAAACTATTATCAATATATTGAGTAATTCTTTAAGCACATTTACAAGCTTTATTCGGTTGTAAAATCTTATGATATCTCATAATAAAGTACACTGAGATTAAAGTTGTCAAGTATAAAATAGGCGATGTTTGTTAATAAAAATTAACTTGTTGAAAATCTTGAGATAGCTGCAAGATGTGTTCCCTATATTTTTCCAACTGAAAGCCAATATTTGTTACAGTACATTGCACAGATTGAGGAGCGTGAGATTTATTATTATTAACACGTTAAGCGCCTCGGAACTTTTTAATGAACTCCCGATCAGACTATGAACACTGCTTGGAGGTGGATAGTATAGCAATGGGAAGCGCAGTAATTACTCGTATACTTCATAATACTGTGTAATTATACTCGTATTAGGAACCCAGTTTCCTTTCGTAGTTCTTTTAGTGTATATTTACAAAACCTTAATCGTAATAAAAGAAACATAAACAAGGTAGTTTAATCTAGCTTTATTTCCTATTGTGCTCTGTCAACGTCCAGTGCTTGATAAGGCACTTGACATTGTATTCGAACAGTGAGTCCCAGTCAATTTAGAAGATCAATAATAATAATAGTAAATATTTAGAAATCGAAAAAAAAGTAATCAATGATACATTTAATAATTATCATTGATAATATATATTATAAATTAAATAAAGAGTTGAAACAATGTAATTTGCATAATGCGACACAGAAGAGTGCATTGTTAAAAGTTATAAAATATGTATTACATCTTCGTAAAGATAATCTCGATAGCGTTCAAACTAAATCATTTAATCCGTTTCGGTCGGACGACTTACTAGCTCCAGTATATTTTACGATAAACTCAGACGATTTATTTAATTCACATCAAAATTATGCGGTAAATATAAAATCGTTGAAAATTTTATATCATGCTTGTTTATTTAAATTAAGTTGTCATCTGTACAGTACGGCCTCTGATATGTATCCAATGCAGGTAAATTACCATATGTCATTTATGCGAACTTTTAAAATAAGATTTGAAGTAAAATTATATTGTAAAAAAATAGATAATTTGATAAAAATATTACATACACCCGTATCGAAAAATTATTATTTTTTTGTTGTTTAATATATTTATATATTATTTTCGGGAAGTTATATGGTAGCTTGCAAACAAAAGTTATTTTGAACTACATTGTGTATTACACAGCCACGTTTTTTTAAATTATGCATTTTTAAGTGTTGGAAAGCTTCATCACAATATGTTAGCGTAAAAGAGGTGCAAATACACAAATCATGTAAGCACGACTCATATTTTTTTTCCTATTTGTCAGCGAGTCCTCGTAGCCTGTTCCTGTTTTAACTGGATTTAGTTTCAGTTTCTTTTTTGATTATGTTATGAATCAAATTAATTAAAATTTATTTTTAAACAAAGAAGAGTTGCGCTATTAAATGCTTTGGATTTAATTATACAATCTTAAGGGTTCTATTTTTGTTGCTCATAACATTTTTCGAATCTAAAACTATATTTAAAAGGGTGGAAATAAAGGAGGATTTTAAATTTTATATAGGATTTTAAATCTTGTAATTTTTGTTAAGTCTTTGTAATTAAAAATAAATCACACAAAATCTACCAAAAACAATAACAACAGCAAAACCAATTATCCTGTAAAATAAACAAAAATCAATGTTAACAATGGGAACATAAAGCATATTGTTTTTCCATACTGTTGTGATGTTTTCATAAAATTAATATTAATCTGTTAATTAATATGTTTTCGTTTGCTGCGTCTGACACATTATGATGTGTTCGACGCGCAAGTAGCGAAAAGCGTTTTACTGCGCGTGTTCCTAGTCTGTTTAAAAAATCGATATTCTCTCTACATTCGAATGATGTGACGTTGATAATCATTTTGACGAAGACATTACAGTTTCGTGGCTCACGGATTTATTATCAAAATTTGCAAAACAAAAACTTATAGACATTACTAAACGTTTGTTTTTTTGTAAATAGACATGATTTTAAAAAATATATAAGACATCTTTTTCAACCTCTTCTGTATCTGTTTACCTTCGATAGGCATACATAATATTGTAGAATACTTATACCTGTATTATGCATTTTCAAAAAGGAGCACTTATAAATATTTTTGACTTGTAATGAGATAAATTCTACTAATTACATTAATAAATATAATTTTATATAAAAATTTTAGATTAAAATAGTTACTTTTTAAAGTTATTAATAAGTTTAACTAAAACTGTATTCATAAATACATGAAAACGTCTAATAAGCAAGATAGAATATTTTTTATTGGATTTTAAAAAGATAGAATTTAAAAGATTAAAGAAAATAATTAAGACAAGCTGAGACATGTTCAGATTATCACAAATAAACGAACTACTTGAATTGCTAATTGCTTCAAATTATCTTAATTGCCAGATTGCCCTTAATTTACGTTTTCTTTAGTGAAATAATTTTCAAAAAAAATGCAACAATCTGTAATTGCGTTTAAAAATTTTTAATGTTAAAATGCTTAAAATCAAGGAAACAGTATAATTATATTATATAAATCAAATAAATGAGTTTGAAAAATAAATAAACAATACCACATTTGCATTTAGTATAAACATTATATTCTGTTATTTTTATAGACCAGTTTCTCAAATAATATTGTAGAAACGGAATAGTTTTTCTGTTGTTCTTTTGAACAATTAATACAAAACGAGAAAAATAGTTATATCTAACAATACTAATAGTTATATCTAATAATATTATTATTCAGAACAGTTTTCAAATATATTTTTTAAAAATAAATATGACATGCGACTTGGCTCAGTTCACCCCGATTTTGGTCATTTTGTCACATTTTGATCTAGTTGGTAGTGACTTTGATTAATATTATAAATAAATTCAATATACATGTAGTAAAGCAATGACCACGTTTTGCACATTGCCACGATTTGTTCATAACCAGTCATCAGTAAAAAACAAAAAAACTTTATTTAATCTATACGGGCTTAATAATCTTCTTTAAAAATCAAGCAATTCGTGGTACACGTAAGTTACTCGTATTATATACACATAAAAATGCAAAAAAAATTAATTGTTAAAATATAATATAAAATATTAATATACTTAGATATAGATAAAAATCAATATTTTGATATATAAATCAAGGTGCCAAAAGTTAGTGCTAGCAAAATGAAAAAAAATTAACTGCTGATATTAATTGTTTTCTCTTCCAACTTGGACAATTCCAAATGATTTTATCTATAATTTTTTTAATTGTTTTGTAGTCAATGGCGAAATACTATTTAAAATTTACAATTGTTTCAATCAACAGCTAAATGCAAATAATATATCTATTACGTTCAACTAACAGTAAATGGAAACAAAAATGGTACTTGTCGTGGTGTTCATTTATGCTTTTAATGATTCTTATGTCATTTAAAATTACGGGAGCTTAAACGAGGGCAGATAAAACGGTTTTACAAGATTAAATCCCTTCGGCAGTCTTCAAAGAGAAGCTTTTGTTTTAAATTGAGGTAAAGTGAGTTTTAGTGCTCGCTCTGATTCACCGAAGTCTGTTGATTTATTAGTCAATCTATACATATAGTAAATGTCTAGAAATGCCGCGTTTGTACGTTAATTTTTTGTAGAAATTTCTGCTATGATAGTCATTAGTATCGACATAGAAACAAAGATAACCATTTTTTAGGAATCATGTCTTTCTCTCTATATGCTGCAGTTAATACTGTAATCGCAAAAACTACTGGATGGATTTATATGAAAATCATTATAGTAGTAACATATAAAACCGTTTAAAGTTATATTATATTTTCAAGTTAGTTATATTATACCTGTGTTCCGTGTTGTGCTTTTTGTTCAAACACGGAGCAGACAATGAGCTCAATAAACATTTAAATTTATTGTTAACTATATTGGCGAGAGAGTGGCTCTGATACTATCACCAACAATTTTAAGTGGAATATATATGCTAATTGCCACGAGAATCTGAATACTCCATTAAGTGTTAATGTTGATATAGTTTGAAAATAAACTTATTTTAAGGAATCGCCAAAATATTATTTATAATGGGATAGTATTTCACTCTTCCGATTAAATTTTTAAGTTTTCATCACGAAAAATTACTGCAGTTAATTAAAATTATGAAGTTTCAAATGTTAATCATGGTAACATACATTTCAATACTTAAACTGCACTAACATTTTCCTCACACGTTCCTAAAACCATAAAAGCGAATACAAATATGTGTTGAAAAGTCCAAGGGAAACATCGATATAATATAGCGCTGTCGTTGACGTCGATATCAAAAATATTGTCAGCTTCGCTATAAAACGCACGACGTCATTTTAGGTGTAATATGACAAAAGACAGCAAGTGTTAAGTCTTCAAGTAAAAGAAAAATTATGGAAACAAAGCAGAATTTGTATAAGATGATAAATATGATAAGACATCTCATATTTTCTTTATTATATATGTAGGTGTAACAATTTTATTACCTCCGGACTTTCTAATAACTTATACTTTGTTGTAATTGTACTCGTAAAAATCGTTCTTACTAATTGTTGTACTCGGTAATAGTCCGATATAACCCCTTCACTGTCCCAGCAGCGCGGGTGTACCCAAACCAGGATTTCCCACAATAACAAAGATATGTGATAGCATAGATAAGATGTTCCTCACGCCCATTGTTGCAAACATTTAATAATTCTGAGATAAAGGATAATAATTAATAAAAAAAAAACAATTTCCTTTCTTTGAAGGGACCCAATATGGTGCTGTATTGTAAAAGTATATTGTTAATGGTAAGCGTATCATTCACCATTAAGTGCATATCTCGCATGACTCGTTACTTCGTAGTTTTAAAAAGTTAATAACGTCAGTACTTGCAACCATAACTTTATAAAATTGCCAATTCGCCAAGCGGTTAGTTGTCATTAAATGTTGATACGTATAACATATATAGAAAATAAAGCAACGATAACAATAACGGCAATACGCACACTTTTTTCCGCATTTGATAAGGTAAAGTGTATAAATAGTTTTCACTTTATAGTTTTCTGTTAACTCCGCTGTTATAGAATTATAAATCAATAAACCATCAAGCACGATTTCGATGGCTAACAAAAAATATATATTAAACTTAATGAAATACTAGTTAATGTTAGCTCCAAATTTTTTTACAGGCATAGTAAGTAAGCGAGCGAGCGGTCACCTGATGGAAAGTGATCACAGCCGCTACAATCGGGGAATCGCAACTGCGTTGCCGAGCTTTAAGAATGGAGTAAGCTCTTTTCTTAAAAGTAACTATGTCGTAATAGTACAGAAAAACTGCTAGCAATAACTGATTAATTACTGATGCTGATTTCATATTTACTTTTAATATTATTTATGATTTAAATGGATACCTTAAGTATTTTTCAAAATTGAGATGCGTGTCAGTAAACTAATATACTTTTAAAATGTTTGACAAAATTGCAACTGAACAGACTCTTAAATAAAACAACTATTTTTAAAAATTTGACTTGAAATTTACAGATTATACTAATTAATATAGTAAATCTTAAAAATAAATTTTACGAATTTAATTATTATGCCAGATTAACTTTATTTTGGAACCTGTGTTCTGTGTTGTGCTTTTTGATCAAACACGGAGCAGGCAATGAGCTCAATAAACATTTAAATTTATTGTTAACTATATTGGCGAGAGAGTGGCTCTGATACCATCACCAACAATTTAAGTGGAATAAATATGCTAATTGCCTCGAGAATCTGAATACTCCATTAAGTGTTAATGTTGATATAGTTTGAAAATAAACTTATTTTAAGGAATCGCCAAAATAATGTTGATAACATAATGACCTGTGCATTTTCAGGACCAAAATATTTTTACCATGAAGTATTTTTCTATAGCACAGATTCAAAATAGCACTCTCCCGCACAACAGGGGTTGCTTCAATAGGACGAGTTAATTAAAACTAAGAGGCGTGGCATCGATCGCCCCTTGCATTTCATTACATTTATTAATTATTAAAGTTTGCGCCAGAACCGATTACTTTTGACATATTATATGCAATAGCATTTCTGGCGATTTTAAATTATTATTAACCTATAACAACAGTAATATTTTTGGTTATTATGGTTTTCATTGAATTATTTTTTATTCCCTAGCAAAGCCTCTCTCCAACGAATATGTTTTTCAAAAGCTACATGAAGGGGAAATGAAGGCCTTTTAGTATTTATGTTTTCATGTGTTATAAAAATTGTGCTAGCAACAGATTAAGATTGAAAACATAAAAATATTTTTTTTTATAATTATGATTATTGAATATAATCATTACGTAAACCATGACTAACAGTAGAGTTATATATAATATATAGCTTATTTATATGATATCATGTCGCAATTTAAGGTTTAATAGAATAATGTTTGTCAAAAAATCTAAAAGAGATTTAAGACATTTATATCACGATAGAATTAAAGAAAAAGTAAAGGGAAAAATAATACTATGTATGATTTGATAGGTCACACTATATATTCTGTCTATAACTTATTCAATGAATAAGTGTAAATTAATCACAAAGACGATCGAAATTTTAAGCTATAATCTGCACAAACGTACCTTAATTTTCGCAGATTTTTCGAAAAATAAAAGTAAGAAAGACATTTTTAAATATACTTTAAGAAAGACATTTTTAAATATACTTTAAGAAGAAAATTAGAATAAACTTACTGCATTTTATATCTCATAAATTAATTGGCATTACCAATGATATAATAAGATATTTAAAATTTTAATAACACGTCTGTAAACCTATTCAATAAATATTGAAAGTTTGTTAACCCCTCACCACATTTTGGTTTAGCGGACATTTTTGTTACCATTTTTATTACCGAAAACAATTTCTGTACACAGTGTACTTTTAGTACCTTTAGGTATTCTTTAAATATTTGTAATAAAAATGTCTCTAAAATGTAACAAAAGATTTTTACAAAGCATTGAATGTTGTAAAGCTTATGTGATATACATGTACGAAGTTGTTGCAGTCAATGAAAAAGTGGTCTTTCACGGTCGTAAATTTTTTATAGAAAAATATTGTCATTGAATTCTCTTTTGCAATTGTACAAAATTTCATTTATTAAGTTTTAAAGAACAAATGGGTTTTGTTTGTTAATAATCGATTTCGAAAACTTCGTAATAATGTGACCCGGTTAATGAATCGGCAATATCCCAAAAATGTAGCACTGAAAAGCTCAAATACAATTGTCAGACGCCAATATGATAATGGACCTTGATCTACCATCTATTGAATTACAGACCATTGCTAATGGTTGCATGGATCGTTACTTTACGATTCTTTTATAGGCAGGCTTTTTATTTACATTCTGAGTTTTCTGTCTTGTCTTATCACGTGGAAAACGTTCGTTCTAGTTAATTCAAACATTAACTTATATTATCTAGTATAGTCAAAACTATTATTGTGCGATGTATAATTTGAAACATTTAAAAAATCTTAAATATCTAATTTTAAGCATGGAGAAATCTTCCAAATATACATAATTCAATACCACTCATCGTTAGATGGCGCAGTGTGTACTAAAATTGGCTGTTGCAATGTGGATATACACAATGTTAGCAAAAAAAGTGATGCCAACAGAGTTCAAATTGACCTAAACTCACGGTGAAAGTTAATGTTCTGATATTCATAAACAGCACGAAAAATAAATGTGAAATAAAGAACATTAATAAAGACCGCACAAAAATAGGTTAGACTGTATTTCTGTTACTAAAAAATATACGTATATAGCAAAAAGAACAATTTGGAAAAAATATTCCATTTTCAAAAGACATCATTATATTGAAATGGGCAAGCCATACTCCTGGTTATTAAAGCGTGCTATTTACATCATAAAATACTATTTGTAAAGTAATTTGTCAAGTCTTTTCAACAATAATTTGCTGTTGTTCTCTTAAGTTTTTGTGATAATCGCAGTTGAAAAACAACATTATGAAACCCAAAAATAATATATTTTAATTTCTCACCTGGACGAAAAGATCGACATTCTACTTTTTTTCGATGTTCTCTTTTATGATACATTACACATTCTTACAGCCTCGGGGTGGTCCTCATTAATCCCCAATAAAATGCTATTTCTATGGACCTAATACTGTGGTCTAAATTTTATAGCATTAAAAGTTTTGAAATTATATTACTTTTGTTATTGACAGGTTATATCGGACTTGCTTCGCCTCCGGGGGGGGGGGGGGGGGGGGGGGGGGGGGGGGGGGGGGGGGGGGGGGGGGGGGGGGGG
>DWQX01003359.1:0-18096 GCA_018245475.1 Pharmacophagus antenor
AGAGCAAAGTATGACTGTTTCGATGTAAAAATACTGTTCATCATCATTGTACACACATACTCACACACACACATATATAGAGCAGAAGAGGTTTGTTTTGCCAATCAACATAATCTCGTAGTCATCGAAGGGTAGGCGTAGTATACTTACGTGACAAACATCCCTCTGGAATCACACTTCAATGCACTTCATTAAGTAACGATAACCTAACTTTACACGTTATAGATTTTGTATAATTTCATGTACAGTTTTAACGTGTTGTTTAATTTCTATTAAAATAAATTTCAGAGTTTTTATTTAAAAAAATGAATCACAATTATTATGTTAACCTTTAAAACAATTGATGATAAATTATTTCATACGAAATAGTTTATCATCATTTTAGAAATGAATAAAGTTTTGTCTGTTTCGTGACATATCATTTTGTGGTAGCAATTAAATGTATTTTCTAACCAGTGGCGTGCCTGCAGGGCAACCCCTCCATTTTTCCATTTTTTTTAATGTCAAGACTTTGTATCGATCACAATTTATTAATTATAATGTCCATTATTGCATAAACAGGGCCGCCTCTTTTTAGCCCTTAATGTTTTATAGAAACTGGGGAACTAAATTATGCATGAAAGGAGCTAATACATGCACGTAAGGCGGCGCAAGCGTATCAATTCCTTGAACTTTTTTCAGTTTTTAAAATTTTATATGAAGATTGTCATTTACAGTTTAAAGTCCGATATTTCGTGCTATTAAATAATTACAATCGCATTTATCAAGACACCAAATATGAACAATAGTAACTTTTATTACATAGTAGATTTCTTTGTAACGGTTTATGTCACTTAACTAATTAATTAGGTGAGCTCTTTAATAATATTTTGTAACGGAAATAGGTACATAATAAAAAAAAAAGTGTCATTATTCTTTTTACATAAATATAATGTATGTAATCAAGAATATATATAATCAAGAAAATGTTTTTATGGTCCAAATGTTTCATCTTGAAAACAACTTAAACAGAATAACTAAAATCTAATTTTAAGAAGTCAACATGAAGTTATATTTCACATTGTTGCAAGTTTTGTTTACTTCCATGTAATGTACGCACGTCAGCTTTGTTGTTTATTTGGTCCACGATTTGCTTATTAACTTCACAGTTAACTCTGCAGGCAAACGTATATTTTATGGCTTTAAAGCATGTTTGATTTAATGCATATTTTACGTCATTACGAAAGTTTTATTTTATAACGAAAAATTTTTTTTAACAACTGGATAATTAAATAATGATTTCTACTGTAAATGAATTGGGACAATGAAATGCTATAAAGTCAAGCGTATTACTTAAGTTTCCATCGAAATTACTTTTATTGATATCGCTCTCTGTCGAAATCAGACTTTTATGAAAAAAACTGTAAGGGACAAAAAAGGGAAAAAAAATCTGAAAAACTTACCGATAATTTTATTGCGTAAATAAAATATTGTTGGGAAAGAGGGTTTTCATAACAACATCAAGAACCTATCCCGATAATAATCTATTTATAGCCCCGCTCCAGCCTTTCAACAAACAGCCTAAGTAACGCTAGTACTTGTAAGCTTGTAATACGATTATTGGTCTAATGAAGCGCAGCCACGAAGAGATTCAGCGCAGCCTCCGCAGTATTAGCCTTGCCTTTGATGTCGTGACTGCCCACTTGTATGATGTATGACGTATTTATACTGGTAAGCCGTAGTGACAAATAAATCGGTTTAAATTTCATAAAACATTAGTAATCTTCCATCGAGGAATTCTAAAACACCCTGTCTGTTTTGTATCATTATTGCAATTGTAGTAAGCATGAAAGCGATCATAAATGAAAGCGTTTCTTGTATGAGACATTTTCATTTCATTCATTTATTTATCAACACCTACGTGTTATTATAATAGTTTTGTTATCTGTTCGACAAACAGTTTAATATCTTAACTTATAGCTATACCTTCAGGTGTTATCTTTAATATTAATAGATTGCATTGATCTAAAATATGTTCATAATGCATAATTTTTAAATATAATATTCATCATGACCTTTTTTTTGCTAATAAGGAGGTATTTTGAACATCGAAATTCGAAGACAAACATCTTAGATCGATCATTTCGATACATTGCAGTATTTTGTTAGAATGCTAACTTCCAAATATAATAACTTAATGAAAATTTTAACAATTGATTTAAATAAAAGTAAACTGTTCCAGTTTCTTTTCTTTTATATGATATGTAAAAATATATGCCATTTGGCTTATGATATGGGAATTTCCCAAGGTTGTTGTATTAATAATGGAATGAAGTAAACGATACTTACCCTGACCCTCACAAATAGTTGCGTAAAATATTACGATGTCGATTACCCTTAATAGTAAGCGATACAGAAGCTGCGGCGACTGGTTATGACGTCATTGTTTTAAATCGTACGTTCTATTCGTTACGTTGTGGCTATAAAAAGTTCAAATTGAATAGTAAAAGATGGCCGAATTTAATTCCATAGTCGTTGGTAGTCTTTTAGTGGCTGCTGATAAACATTTCAAAAAATAACTTTTTACAAATTTTTTTTAGAGTGAGAATTAAATTATAATTACTTGAAAAAGAGCTCTAAGCCAGGAATTGGGCCATATAACAGTTTTATCGTTAATCGACACACCTAATAATAACACATTACCTCGACTTCATCTGATATTAAGTGACGATGAGGTCCTAGATGTTGAAGCGTGTTCGTCGAGAACACCGGCTCACATGTACCAGTATGATTGACGGAAGACAGCAGCGCGGTTATGTCGGCAGATTGATTATGAGGTAGGTAGCGAGCCAGGTGAGTTAAAAAAAACTATTACCATCAAAACTTCACTAATCATGTTGTCTGGGAATTGAGTCCGGAACCACCGTGTTACAAAGCATGCGATGAACTACTGTGTAATGAAGATAATTAAAAATCAAACATCCTTTTTAAATTAGGCTTTCTCTATTTCAAACGATATAATAGAAAAAGTAACAATTAAACTGTCGGCTATTGTATTATAAATGAAATGAACTTTGTAAACTAGTCCCGGTTCCGTGTCCGCTTTGCTTTATTTATTTGCGAGCAACGTATAATAAGAGTTGGTAAAGTTAAGCGAAATGAATGTGAGAATGGAGAGAGAAAAGTTTGTAACTGTGAATTTACTCTAAATTTCTTTTTTTTATAACGCGGCCAACTGTGTAATATTATTATTTTATTTATAAATACAAAAAAAAGAAAAGTATAGTACCACAGATGATTAATACTTCAGTGCAAAGGCGCATTCTATAATTATTTTTTTCAGTAGGCCTGTTATGGGAAAACTTATGGAAATGTATTTTGTGCTTAAAATAAAGACAAAATAAAATGTTAGACACAAGCCAATGTCTTCTCATTGTTAGTTTCTCTTAAATTACCCTCATCGCTACAATACATAACATGGTTCTTCATAAATTTGGAAAAATGGGCTTTTTATTATAAACAGTTATTTAAAAAAAAGTTATATCATTATTATAAATATATTCACGAAAAAATATATTATCATAACAATATTTATAGAAGAATATCACCAATCAACATAAATGATTATAATATATCCTAGTCAATTCGATGTTTTCATATTTAACGTTAACCTTAGTTGCGAAGGACATAATTGAAGTAATTTTATAGTACATAATTACCCAATTTTGTTGCTACATCTTTTTACTTTATCTTATATTTTTGTTAGGAAGATCTTCTCTTTTATTATTGTAACTCAAAGTATCTTATCAACTTCCACAAATAGCTTACATTTAAAATAACGAAAGGCAGCTTAAATCTCAGAGTTACTTAAAGTTACGTTACCATCGTGGTTAAGTGATTTTTTTATCTCACATTTTACCTAAATTTCGTATAACGCTTAGTGACAAATGGCAAAAACAAAGTCAATAATTGTAGCGTATTAACCCAGAATACCCTGTTTTCCACAATTATGATTGCCGCAATGCTGTAATAACGGCATATTTGAATTGAGGGTGGTGTAGCTAGGGGGATTCCAAATAATCCTACATCCATTCCAACTTTTCAACTCACGTGGTGCAGGAAAAGTAACCACAGACCTTCCTGTGGCAAGGCAAGCGATAAACTACTGCGTGAAAAAGGCAATTAAAATATGTATACAAATTACAGACATTTTTTATACAATTGAAGTAGGTAACTTTATTTAATATAATGAAACATAAAAGATGCTTATGCCACATGAACGAAATTATTCTTCTCTTTTAAAAACACTTTAAGCATTTTGTGGAAGTGGCGGTGCTTATGTCAGCCTTGCTTTGAAAGTTCGCCGATTTTCTGACGGCTTGTAACGACTCGAATAAAGCCAATTTTGATAGAAAATGTGTCTCGCATATTAAGAATAATGCTAACGGATGATAGTGATCTTTCAAATCTTGTACACGGTAGTTTTAATCTCAATGTAATTCTTTAGCTGATCGCTACTTTGGCTGTGGCATGTTGTTATTTAATAAAAATAATCCCTCTTTAATATGTGTACAAAATTTCCAGTAAATTGATTCAGATAAAAAGTTTCAGTGAAATTTTAAACTTTTCTCTTTGGGGATGGAATTTATAATTACCCTTTTCGGTGGATATTTATACTTAACAAAGAACACACCCTCTAAAATTTTATATCTTCAGAACCAGCGGTTTAGACTGTGGGTTGATATATAGGTCAGTCAGTCAATCGGTGAAACAGTCATGACTGAATTTTATTACTAAAGACTATCGTTGCAGAGCTATCATTTTACTAATAGATAGATACTTTTACAGAGAATATTCATTTTCACTTTTGAAGTCTATACTCTTATCTATTTACTTCTTTTAGGTTTGTACACTTTACCTTTTAAAATAACTTTTAAGAATAAATTTTCTTTGATAGGTTCAATACTAAAATTTTGGAATTTCTTTGAAGACGAAACGATCTGTGCTATCGCAAGAATAGATGCGAATCAATTGGTGTGTTGGTCTGAATTTTCATTTCCCTCTTTATATTAAATTCCTATACCAACATTCCTTCCACGCGGCCTTGCCCTCAACAAAACAAGAAAGTGAAATGTGATACGTATGATTTCTTTTTTATATGTATGATGATAATGTAGTATGATGCATAATAATATATAAATAACTAAATCTCTCAATCCAGATTAAGATCAGGAGATTAACTAATAAATTAATTTCTTGATTGAGCCAGCGCTCCTAACAAATATATTTATATATAGGTACGTACAAAACAATGGCTATATGTTTCTCGTAATTGTTTGAAGGATTAATTTCGAGTACTTTTGTTAAAAAAAAAGGCATTTAAAAAGTTTAACTATATTTAAACAAAAGAAAAATTCAATAAAATATTTACAGCAATAATAAAACCAACTAACAGCTTTATTAAAATCTAAATTTTATAACGCCGTTGATTTTTTTTTTGTCAAAGATGCGTCGCGGCAAATATGATACTAAGACATTGCCCCTAGTAATTAAAGTAGCAAAAATACCCTTAAAATCCGATGCGAGCTATTCAAATATCCCTGGACAATAGCTGTCAACTTTGACTACTATTAAAAAACACCTAAAATTTTTAAATACTTCAAAGCGTGTAGAAACATGTAGAAATAAAACATCTGAAAATTTTTAAACGGGATTACGGGTTTTCATTTAGGTGTTTGGGATTAGCGTTAGATTTACTAATGTCTTTATTTTGGGTTTTAGGTTAAAACGGTAAAAGATCGCCCATATAAGAAATACGATTTCTTTTCTTATAGATCTCTGAACTAAACCAACAACATATTAATGTCATAGTCAAGTGATGACGTTAGTGATGCTATTTGTCACTTAAATTACCTCTTACGAGACCATAACCAATCCCTGCGCTCCCCCGAGACCTAATAACCGCGATCGCAGCGTCACTGTGTTAAATTGGTGATGATATTTCACTGGTTAGTGTTATCGTTAGCGTTAACTGATAATTTTATAAGTTATCATAACCATATCACTTTGACACACATACCTATTGTCTTCTCCATGTACCTTAATTAAATCTAATAATGCAATGTAATTCTACAGAAAATGGATATTTTGAAAACACTTGACCCCAGTTACAATGATGATATTAAGAGATAATAAAAAACAAAAACTATGTCCCCCACCACATCATCATACGATAAACGCTCACTTCTAGATCTTAGGGCTTTCACTTAGGTTTTGTGCTTTACCTTATTTTAAACAATAGAGTGAGTGGCTCATCTGGTAGGAAGTGATTACCGTCGCCCATAGACAGCCGAAACATTCCGGGAGTCACAAGTGCGTTACCGCCATTTAAGGAAGAAGTAGGCTCTTTCTTGAAGGTGGAATTACCTTGTTGGAAGCCTACCGGTATTGCTTCTACATGTGTTCATTCTTTCTAGCAATATGCCTGCCTTAACCGCTTCGCCACTTAGAGCTTGCTTTCTTTTGTGCTGTCGGTAACTTATGTTCTCTTACGAATCTCCTCCTTACTGATTTCATTAATAAAAAACCCTGTGAATAACCCTTTTTATTACGTCACAAAACTTTAATTTAATATATGAAAATGTTAGTAATTTTATATATAAAATATTAGAATACGCCTCCATCGTAATTCCAGATCCAGACATGTGACTGATGACATGGAATTTAATTATTGAGAAGCAAAAGCAATTTTTTTACAATCAAAATTCCATAATCAATTCAAATTTGTAATACGATAATATGACTAATAAAATATTCCTCATTTTTAAACCAACTATGAGTTTATTAATAAATGCAAACAAGTAAGAACCATCAAAATCTGACAACAAAGTAAAAAATTATGCATGCTGGATTCGGTGAAGTTTGCGCTGTTAGTCTTATTGACGACTATTACAGCTTCATCGAAACTGGCTCGCGAAGAGAAAAATTATGCATGGTCATTTATTAACATAAATAAGCAACAAAAAGATATGAGGTTCAAAGTGGGAAGATCCTTCTTGTCGCCAGTTGAATACTAAAATATGTATATTTCCCGCGAGATGAACCATTTAATGTATAAATTAAGGTCAAGGAATATGCGTCAGTGGGATTAACTTTTAACCTTTAGCCAAACGGCGCCATGCTGATAAGCGAAGACGAGAATGGGGGCATAAGTTAAAAGAGAAAAAAAGTACACAAAAAAGCTTTTACTTAGCGCAATAAAAAGAGAAAAGTGTTGCGGCAGTGAAACTAGACATCAACAAATAAGTTACAGACACGTCTTGAATACGCAATAAAAATTAAGGAATTAACATCTTACGTATTTAAAATAATTTTGAGTGTTATTTAAAAATTCTTCAAATCAAAATTTGTTATAAAGAATTTGTATTAAGCAGTCTCTAATCGGTAAAAATATCTGATTTTTATTTTATTTTAATAATAATCAGTACATATATTAGAATATACATGAAATACGTTTTAAATGTAAATCTTAACAAACATTTCTTATCAGATAGGCAAATATTGCTTTTGTCTATGTAAATTAAGCTTTGGTGACGTCATGGGTGGGTGAAGATAGCGTTCCTGTGAAATTTTTATGAAATTTTAAAATAAATTTTATAATTTTCTATGCTAACCTGTGTTGAACACAACACAACAACAACAACAAATACAATATTGCTCTACTGTAGGGATCAATTTGTCAATATTCGATAATGGTTCTAATATTACCTTTTCGAGAGGTTTATTGTACTAGTCTATTACAAAGAGCTCCTGCCTACCCAAATTGAATGAATGTGGACAGAAATTCAATTAATACAAAAATCGAATGCTGTCATTCTAAATAGATTTTAGAGTAAGACTGTTTTTTGCATAATATATGTGAAAAGTGTTGTTTAAATTAACAAAAACTGCTAATTAAATATTTCTGCAAGTATAAAAATTAACCAACAAGTTAAAAACCTCAAAGGAATAATAGAATATGTTTGGTTTGATTTTTTGATCTAATTATTATTTAAATTTACTAAAGTAATTACATATATGGATGATAATAAATAATTTAATGAATGATGCGTGATCTTGACTAATTTTTATCATAGACGCTATTACTACGTCATCATTTCCAAATTAGACTTACCAGATAATCAACCTTATGCCAAAGGTAGTGATTTGAATCTTCTTTGTCCGTTCGCCTTATGTATGAGAACGGCTATGACGTCGTAAAGGATAGAGTGGAACGGACGACATGACGTCAAATCGTTTCGATTGCTTTTAAAATTCACGCGATCATTTGCATAAAATCAAAATTATCCTTTTTTATATCTTAATTTTCTATATAGTTTCTCACACATTATAAATAAATCCATGTCGACGAATATAAATTATCTTAGAAGCATGAAGCATTATTACTAGCACGTTTTTAATAAGTTAATTACAATTTAAAGAAGTTTTACACATTAAGGAAACATCAAATATACCAATAGGTGTAAATAAACAAGTTATTTTTGTAAGGTATAAAGAGATAAAATGAAATTGATACACCTCCGTAATACATTCTATCCAAATATTTGACTCAATAATACCGTACAGAAACAATTGTTTGTTATTTGCAAAGATGATATTTTCTATTAGTCCTACAAAGGATTTCGATACAAATCGAAAAATAGTGATGATAACATATTAATTGAACTTTGATATACTTGCTGTTCCTGCGATGGACATTCGTAGTAGATCTCAGTTGTCGGAAACTGTGTTTGTATTACTGTACAGCCTTTTTCTGTCGCCAAACGGTAGTGAGAACATTGTTTGGTTTCGGTTGGTAGCTAGCTGCTAGTGAATTACTGCAATAATTACGAGTCAGAGAAGTTGTTAAATATATTTCAAAACTATTGTTGTGTAAATCTAAAACGTCGGTGATAGAAATAGAATGAAATCTATTTTTGTAAATCAATGGAAACTTTCTGGCACTGGTTCAAAGCTCTTTGTCAAATTGTGAATGAACTGTACTATTGTTACAAGTCTGCGAAGGTGAAGCGGGATTTCGACGTGCTTGTTGACCAGCGGTCTGTTAAATCCTTAACTCTTCTTATTTACTGTATCGTTCTGCGTCTTGATCTCAGGGTGTATTCACTTTTAAATACTTAAGATTTTCATTTTACAATTATCGTTTCCTTAAAAGTGTTATGCGTATCTTTTAAATAAAATAATAATGAACATCAACAATTGTTTCGTTAATCTACGACGACGAGATTCGATGTGCATACTTTATTATTCCTTTTTAATGTACGACCCCATTGAATAACTTTTTCCTAAGAGATGCATTGCTGATGTTTATTCTCGGGTATTGAGGTTTTTCAATAGAGTAAACATAGAAGTTAGTTTTATAAAAGTTCCAAAAAAAGTTTAAGCTTCTATTTTTTCTCTTAAGAAAAAGGGAGGGAGAATATATTATTTTCAACCAGTTAATTTTGGTTTAAACTGTGCGATTTTTGTTATACTTAAAAATATACAACGCACTTGGCAGAAAAAAAAAATAAAGTAAACAAAATTACCCTAACAAGGGTGTGTGGTAAAATAGAATAGATTGATTTTAAATTCGATTTGTTTCTTATAACATACTTTTCATAAAAAAAAATCAAATTATTAATAAAAAAAATGTTCAGTATTAACTAGAAATTAACTGGTACCAAATATTAAATGAATTTTGTTTTCATGTTTTATGAGATCAAACTTCGTGATTTATAGACGAAGTATAAAATTCAATTAATATAATATGAAACAAAAGAGTCGGTTAGAGAAACATGAATAACAAGAAGGAGTTAACTAAACCGAAGTTAATACTACTAACCAATTAATTATGACAGAGATGCTACCTACCTATTACATTCTAGAGGATTATAATGGATCACACGTGACAAGGATTAGAAAAATCCCCGTATAATATCAATCTTAATTAAGTTTAACTTTCTATTTATTTCCAAAAAGAAACTTCTTATTTTCATGTCAAAGTACATAAAGAATATTTTGTGTGTGTTGTTTGTTTAATGCCAGTTAATATAAAATGAAAAATTTCATCTTAAACGAAACGTTATTCTTAACAGTAATAAGACGCGGAATTACCATCGGTCCATAAAAAGCATTCTCCTCGTAATAACCCCAACAATTTGAGGGAAAACACAGTATCATTTCTGCTTTCCGACGAAAAATAAAATGGCGGTGGAACAAGGACAATAGGAAAGTTTCTCATCCGATAACAAAAATAGGTGATGTGCCCTGAAACTTTATGATAACTAATGTTTTTAAAAGTCATGTGTCATCCAAGCCAATTTTGGCCAGGTCAAAAGTTTTTTTATTAAAAAAGAAAAAAAGGTTTTTCAGCGGGTTAGGCATCAGCATTTCGCAACCCTTAAAATATCATATAGTTTTTTAGTAAAAGTGCCTTCTTAGCCAGAGGCGAAAAATATAAATTCTAATATAAAATTCAAATAAATTATGAACAGGTTCAAATAAATACTTTAAATTTTCCGATCTTTAGCGTTGATTTTTTTTTATTAGACGAACTTTGAAATATACTTTTTCGAATAAAAAAAGAACCATCAAAATCTTACCAACTTTGAAACGAAATTGACAGGTTTTATATCTATTTTTATGTGATATTTTTCACCGTAAGAAAAGTTAATGTTTTTTTTATTATTTAATATTGTTAGTATAAACTAACAATATTAAATAATTAGCAGTTGGTTACATATATAAGTAACATGTTTAAGTAGAATACAATTCAATATGTTATTTGACGTATGAATAATGATAATAACAAATGGTAGCTAATCTGAAATTTAGACTGATGATCACAAAAACTGCTGTAAGTATATGTATTTCTTTACATACACGACTTTTGGAACAACCATTTTGCTACAATTTTCCATTAGATATGGGGAATTAATAAATAAAACTATACACGTGTCGACGTTCCATGAATTTCATTCGTTGAATAAAAAAAAATTTTAAATATTGTTTATTTGGATTTATTGTAGTTAAGATAGAGATTTTTCAAATATATAGTTGTAATTTTTTCATTTATCGTGTGATTACACTATTAACAATTGTTATTATAATCACTTACCCCGTCTGGACTCTGTTTCTTGACCTCACAAAACTCATTGAGGATATTTTGTAGTTTTTTAGTCGAATCTGAAATAAAAAGAAATGTGGTTATATTACAACCATTTTATATAACATTTAAAATTTTTCAATAATCATAGGATATTATTTTCTACTGATTTACAGGTTGTAATACTAAAATAAGTTATTGATCGATTTTGTTTTAATATTTTAATATTATTATTATTAGTAGTATGACAACATAACTATGAGTGTGCGACTACGAATACATTACACGTATACATACATGTTTTATATTTGTGATCCGGAACCGCTATTACGGACATGGGATAAAGGCTTCCAGTGAGGACAATTAGCGAAATTAAATTTCACCCCTGGCGCGACTATATTTAGCTCTGACGTCGACGTCGACAGCTAACAAAATAGAGAGTAGAGCAATTTCCGAATTTTTCATTAATTTCCGATAAAATAAAAATCTTCCATTGTATGATAAAACATATAAAAAATCACTTTATATTTATACTGTGTAATTTAAACTAACTGTGTAACATTTAAGCAAACATATTTACGGGTAAGAGGTAACGCATACGAAATCTTTTTTCTTTGGCATATACTAAAACGTTTTTTATTTTGAGTTAGCTTTAAAAGCAAAACTTTAAATATATTTTTTGCTATAAATTTATCTCGGATATAAATTTTGTAAAGAAGTTCTGAAAATCTTAAGTTATTTCAGCGTTCCGATATCACTTAGATATTCAAAAAACGAGCTTTTTGTTCGACGTTTATTAAAGATTGCTTTATTTATAAAGAAAAAATAAAATGACAACTCACATGATGCTAATTCTTGTAATTGCTGGAACTCGGCAGGTGAAAGTTTGTCCCATTGGAAACCGCTACCTGCGGTGTTAGGCATGTTTAATAGCTTCTGGAACAAGCATTGTATACATTACTAATATTGCCACAAGATGAACATTCACGTCTTTACATGGAAAAGCTAAATCAACATTATATATTATTTTCAAAATACGGGATCATAATACATTTTATATGCCTACTTTTTAAACACTCATTAATAATAGGGAATTGTGATAAGTGAAGACACTTAGTAGCAGATAGATTAAATGTCTTTAGTTATTGTTGAAAGAAGGATGCGTTTTTACGTCTATAAAATATTCACATTATTTCTTGACAATAAACAGATATAAACCTAAATGTATTTATTTGAACGAGTAAATCAACTATAAAATTGCACCGACCCTGATGCTAGTGAGGAATTAAAAAAAAACAAGTTATGGGAGAAGATAGTCATCAAAGATATAGATACAGGTCAACCACCATAGTCCGTATTAAATGATCGGTGAGTAATGATAACGGATACTTTAATAGCATATTTCAAATATAACAAATAAAAAATTACATTTGCTTCTTATGCTTCTCAGATTACAAGCTCAAGCAAATTTAAGCAATATTATGGAGCTAGAGTATTTTGTTTTCATTTTATTTTGTTATTGTAGCATTGTTTTTCTTCTACCAACAAAGGGAGAAATTTATTTCAATGTTACGACTAATAAAAGCCAATAATCTTAAGGAAGCAGTTTCAATTTAGAGGAGCAATCTACACGAAACCACGTTTCTGGGAGCCGAGTCTAACTCAATAACGATCCATTTCGATTACATCCAGGCTGCAAATTATTTGTAGCATTAAGTAACCTTGCCTCCTCGTCTTTGAACTGTACTGAATAATGAGTGAATCGTAATACATGGAATAATTACTGTTAATAATTAAAACAAATGAGATTTTTTGTATTGATCGAATCAGCAAAATGTTCAATGAGTAGTGAATACTTCTGCTTGATGACATTTAGGTGCCCGGGGACATTTTCATATTATGTTGTAGCCGGAGAATTAAGGCAAAAATGTAGTCATTAGTTTATAAGTTCTATAGATAAAAAATCATTGATATTGGACGTCAGTAATTAAAATATATTCTCTATTAAGTTGTGACTCCAATGGTAGATGGTGAACGATGGGCTCCTTTTTCTTCATTTGTACTCCAAGCGATTCTATCTACGCGAGGGAAGTGTTGGATAGTGACACGAATCTCACTGATGTTTACGAGTATTATTATAACATATTAAAGTATATTTGTTGCTATAGCAACCAATCACTACTCAATGTCTGATTTTTTCTATACAATTTGAGAAAACATTTGATAATTTAGGAAATCGATAAACACGGAATCATTTGTTATTATTATTACTTATTATAAGTTTTAAAATTTCATCAGTAATGCCTTAACGCGCTCAGCTAAAGGGGTTCATATAAGTAAGTAATCTTTAATAAGCTCTGAAATAATAGTTTATATTGTGCACCATCTAAACAACATCGCTTAAACTGAAGGGTTCGGATATTTAATTGCGATTAGTCCTAAAAAATATTAACCCAATTTCCATTAAATGGCATTAATCAATAAAGTATTATAATATTGTTATTAATAATCTATTATATAGTGTTCAGAAAAATTATCTACAGACACATGAAGTATTCGGTTTGTAACTTTAATACACTTTATCATTCTTCTAACAGCGCAGTGTAGCCATTGCAATTTATCAGAGCTTATTGAGACTAAAATATCATCAACTCGGCTCGTAACTATAAATCTTCTTGAGAACCTTTTCCATCGCTATAAAGTTTTTTAATATCGTTGCTAACAGTAGTGAGTATATATTTCTAATGGTTCAGTTATATAATGCGGTGGGTAGCTGTTAAATAAGTATTACTACGAGTACTTAAAACAATGTAGAACGTACAAATTTTTATCATTGGCTGAACTTTTTACGTCCTACATATGTGCATGTTTAGTAAAGAATAAAGACTAAAAATATTGCTTATATGTGCAATGCAATTCAATGCCTGTAACTGGTTTTAAAAATGTTATCGAGTGGGCAGTAGTTGTGTTATGGAAAATAAAATTATAAATTAAAAATGCGGCAACTGTGTAATAATCTCAAGAATCGAGTATTTTTCCAGACAATTATGAAAGCAGTCTGAACTAATAACAATGACAATACGTAATATGACATATATATTTAAATACTTACGACTATTCTAATAAGTCGCCAACATAACCTAATATTTTGCTTTTAACATACCTTTAAATATTCAGTATTTTTTCAAAGTAAAATTTACTTATACATTTCAAACAAACACAATAATAGCAAGATTTTAAATATACGCAGAACCGTCTCCTGGCAATATTATTACTTAACATTTCTGCGAGTTGTGAGTTTGCTGTCTGGTTATTTTTCACTGAGGCGCTTTAAATCTTCTCTTATTACAGCAATCATTAATAACTAAAGTGCCGTTTATCTTTCTTGTTGTAAAAATGTGTAAAATGTGTTAAAATATATCATAAATTACTTAAATTTTTTTCTTCTATTTCTTTGGACAATGTCATAACAATTTTTATTTTCTTGTTTAATAGGTGCAGATTAACAGGGATAAAGGATAAAACATAATATGTGGTGACCTAGCTTAGATGAGGATTGTCTTCAAAAGTGGATGTTGATGTTTTTTATAGCAGACGGCTAAATGGTAAAAGCAGGACTTCATTATCAATTTTAAAGCGGAACTATCCAGAATGAGCCTGTGCTTGACTTAGATTATACGGCTCATTAAGTATGCTTATTGACTACATCGTACCATGAAAACGACAAAATAGTGTTTTTACGATCTTGCTTTGCGTAAACAATAGGCGCCTACTACACTTTCTAACTTGACTGCTTGAAATAAGTTATACCGGCTACAAGTGATTATGATATTCATCAAGACTAAGATTTGTTAACGAATATCAAAAATGTTTGTTAATTGAAATAAGTAGAAAAACGAAATCTACCACCACTAAAAATCTAGTTAACCCTCCTACACTGACAAAGGCTAAAACTTGATAATGTATGAAACACGAAATGTATTTTGAGCGATTCCGTATTTATATTAATACCTCTGTAATAAACCCACGTCATTGTTGGCAATAAATCGGCTTTGGTCAGCTGTCGGTCGATAAACGTGGCAGGCTTAATGAATTAAACAACAGACGGACGATCGATTTGTTTTCACATACTACAAAGCGTGCAGACTCTAGTGCGTAAATTTAATATTATGGCCGCCCTGAATCAAAGCAGTTAGTAAAACGGATCAACTGTTCATCATAAATGAGAGAAAGAACAATTGAGCAGCCGTCAAGTATTTTTTGTTTATAATTCTGTATGAAACTTACATGGCATAATATAGTACGACAATGTACTTGTAAAGAAGCATAAGTTGTTTTTAATTTTTAATATGTCAGGTAAAAGTTTTCAGACACTATATAGATTGCGAGATATATAGTATGTTACTCTACGTTCCTGCGAAAAGTACGCGTTGTCGCTGTAAATTCTCTAAAGAGAGCATTGGGTTTGTAATTTAGCGTATCTCAGCAGTCTTGCGTCATAAATTTTGCGAATAACTTTCAACTCTTACATGCGTAAATAAGCCATAGTATACGATTTTCTTTTGATTATAATTCACATTTATTCAGTCCTTCAACTTTGCCGAGCTTAGATACTGTGACTGAAAATTTATAAAAAATATATTAATGAAATATTTATTATTATGTCATTAAAAATTCTTTATTGCTTGTTATAAGTCATAGCCCAGAGCCAATTACAGAGCTATAAAATTTTTGACCATAACCAAAACACGATTGTAAGTTTTAAATTTCTTTTCGATTACGTCAACATTTGACAGTTCTAGCATTGCATAATTTAACCATACTATAAACTCTTACTTTTTTACGAAACTAATATTATACTATTATTGTTCTTAGCATACTATAACGTAGTTTGAAAGCTTTCTAGTATAAGTAATTTCAAATCGTTCTTACCACTACCTAAGAAGACGAGAAGTTTTTAGTTCAAAATGTTACCTCTTTGTACAGCTATGTAATCGAATTAAAATATACTATAAAATCAATAAAAAAAAGAATTAAAGACTACCAAAAAAAAAATGAATGATTTATAATAGAATAATAACTAGTGAGATCTGCGTTGAAAACAACTGCGGGCTTCGCAGTCGCGTCCTGAATTCATTACGTTGTTCTTTCCTTCGCCTAGTAGAAACCTAACTAGTTTTATGATATGTTAATAACAAGCTTCTCCTACATTTCTATTCATATTTTATTATTGTTGTATTCTTTTTTTCATAAAATCACATGTTATATGGGGTGAATGATTAAAGACACATTATTTTCTGATATTCTCAACTAATAACCCTCAAATATACTTTTGTTTTTTGCAAAAGAAATCTTTCTACGTGTAACCACAGTTTTACATTTAACCTTTAATTTAATTAAACATTAAGGTACGTGAACCCAAATTCATTAGTTTTGTGTATATTAATAATAAGTTTTTGAAATAAATATTTGGAAATAGAAATCCTATTTATTAAGCGTTAAATTGTACAGATAAAGGAAATATATATTTAGTTTAGTTTGATTGCGAAGATATCTTCAATAGTAATCTCGTCAGTTTAGAATACTTCTTAAATGGGTTACCTTTTTATCTGTATATTTTTACCGAAAAATCCTAAAAGAACTTTACAAAGATATAATGTTTGGATGTATTACTAGTCAAAGTCAAACGCTTTTATTCAAAATAGGCTAGAACCAAGTAGTACTTATTGTCGTCACATAATTTACAGACAGGACCCTGGTTCGCTCACCCGTAATATCCTATGTGGTCTAGTTGGGGAGAAAAAACGGTGCAACGAACTACCCAGCAGTACACTGTCTCTTAATATTTATATACTTTTCATAACCCAGGGAAACATCAAGCATTATGTCTCTTTATTCTCTGCATAGTTTTCTGACTTCCTCTTTATTATCCATTTCATCTAATGTTCAACTTATAGAGTTATGTACAACTTAATATTTTATTTTATAATAAACAAACATTTACATTAAAAAAATTCTTACTAATTAATATAAGATCCAAAACAACATTTATCGGACTCCGGATGTTATAGTGAATTTAATTAAAATTGTAAGCACTTTTTCAATATTGTTTACTTTTTATTACTGAGCAACTCTAGATATACCACGACAATGTTAAGTAGCACAATTTATTTTATTTTAATTAATACATGTTTGGGATGGCTATTATTCTAAAAATGTACATATTTTTTGTAAGAATCCCCGCTATATGATAGAACATTTAAAAAAATCACTACATGTATAAAGTTCCAAAGAATATGCCTCTTTCATGACAATTTATTGACACAAGATTTAAAAGATTATCAAAGTAGCTTGGTGTGAAATAGTAAAGACATGGAAATGTAATTTGGAACTTACATACAATTAATAGTACGATAATAAATAACGTTAATTGTTATTGTTATGTTTATGAAAAAGTTATTTTGGCTCATATTTTACGTCGAGCAAAATATAGAACACAAGAATCATTTCTGAGAAAGTAGATTTTTAATGAGCAATTAGGAAGAATCTAACCTTTCCCCATAGTACACTCGGAATGTTTCGAGAGCAACGAGAAAGTTAAGGGCCATTTGGCTGGTTCAAATTGTAACTCGTTAACACTTCCGTACTAATTGCGTCTCTAGAAGCACTTTTGCATTTACAGCATACTATTTACGGTACATTTGTTAAAGCTACGTCAAGCTTCCTTACCCACGTCGAAAATTAAAGTACATATCGATGTAACAAATATCTATAATTTTATAGCAATTGTCAAAAAAAGGGTCATTATTTGTATGTTATTACTTATTGACGTTGTCCCATCTAATTTATATTAATTTTTATGGTGGACCTGATGTATATGTTTCAAATTTAAAAAATATATATTAAAACATTGATTAATAAAATGCCAAGTCAATTAAGTATCGCACGGCAGGCTGCTGCTGCTGCTGCTG
>DWQX01003360.1:0-18090 GCA_018245475.1 Pharmacophagus antenor
ATATATATATATATATAATAACATCTTGTGTCTCAAATAAAAACGCAATGGGGTGCTGTATAAATATCAGAACTACTTGATTTGTTGCCTTCCATCTAGTTTATGTCCTGCACTTTTAATAGCTTCATCATGTAAAAAAAAACAGGAGTAAATTAACCTAATATTCCCAAAACTTAAAATTCATTTCCTGCTTGAAATAGCACACTCACAAAACCCAAAAAAAATTAAACGTTTATAAATAAACAACTAAAGCAATCACTATACCGCTTTAGTTTCTAATTCAAACAGCGGCCAGTAACCAAGTACGTCCTTAGTTTAAGTATCTGACATAAGTGCTTCCACTTGTCCCGTCGACTTACTTCAGGCTTCCTGTACGGTACGGTAACTGAATTAAATAGTTTCCTCTGAAAACTGGGTTATCGTTGATAATATCACTGACCGGTTAGTGTGGGCATGCCTCACTGAGTGACGTCATGCACCTGCTTAGAATAAATACATTTTGATACCGCGCGTTGTTTTTACAGTATGAATATATTTGAATGAGAATGGATTACAAGAGGTAGTTTCTACCTATGTACATTTTTGACGAAATTGGTTATTTTATGCGTATATATCGTAAAGAATTTAAAATAAATCATATTCAGTTAAACAATTTGTAGCCGTAATGTCTCTGCGTTTACAGCAGCTGACGATAGAGACAGGAAAAATTAATTTCTAATACATTTTTTACCTAATAGGCTAGTGACAATCCACTCTTCCTCAATGTTGTGTAAAATTTTTAAATCAGCAGTTACTTAATACAAAAGCAGCGAATGAATGCAATGTTAGCGAAATTAAGCTAAATTTAAAATAAAAATTTTAATATCGGATTGCTTAAAATTAATTCAAGTTAAAAATAGTTTACTCAACCAAATCAAATATTTACGTTAATGAACGAACGTCTCTTCAAACTCATCTGACTACAATGACAGCACTTCAATCAAATAGCCTTACATAAAAGGCAAGTTGCAATTACCAGATGCTTACACAACGCCTCGTCACAAAATGTCCATCCAACGTGACAGATTTGTACCGGCGAAAGATGTTGCAGACGGGCCGAGTAATGGATGAGATAAAAGAAAATAAACTCGCTAATGGGCATGCTTTTCAACTCACTAACGGGTTAAAAATTTGCTTAAAGTGAAAGGGTAGGAAAGTGAACGTCGTTAGCGTTTAAATATTGTCCTCGGACACACCTTCGGACTTAAGGGAGTAATTTAATCTCAAGTTAGCGCCACGTTCAAAAGGTCCTTCTCAAATAAAGCAAGTTTTGTGACACTGTGAATTTAACAATTTTCCTGTACTCATCTAAACTTACCTCCTACAGTACAAAATAGAGAACGATCTACTTACTAAGTCGTTTAATTTTATAATAGCTTATAAGAGATTCTAGCTAATCGTTTGTCTGCCATAATAGTTTAAAAAATCATTTGTTGCATTTTATTGTGAATTTTTGTAATAAAGAATTGTTGTATCGAATCGAATATATTTGAATTTTCTTTGTATTGATTTTTTTTTTTTGGAAATGTGTCCTAGTAAATCAAACAAACAATATGTAGAAGAGTAGATCATCTTCATTGTAATGTACTGTAACTTGGGGTACTTGAATAATTATTTTTCTATTGAATACCTACCGTTTGTTATAGTGAAAATAATCGGTCTCAAACCGATAGCCGTCTCGTTCATTCCTGTATATTATAACTGCCGACGAGGATGGGATCCGAACCCAAGCATGTAAAGCACACATTGAAATTATATAAGCAATTCTTTCATTATGAATATAATAAGGAGTAAATGTAAGAAAAGTATTTTAGTAATTTGTTGTTTTTCGATTTGTTTCCTTCTTTCTGTCTACACTAGATCACTTTGTATTAGCAATATTTGCCGTGTAAACTCGTAAAAATTTACACTTTTTAACTTTTAATCCAAAACATCAATAAATTTCTTTTTAATAATTGAATTAAAAGTATAGAGCAGAAAATTATGAATTTCCAAAAATAAACGTTCATTATTTATAAAATGATATATTTTTATCGAACACCCGATACGACAGGGTTGTATGGGCCAGAGGTGTTATAGACGACCGAATAATGGACCAAGCAAAGGAAATTAACCTCGCTAATGGACATCCTTTTAATTCATTAAACGCTTTTTAAATTTATACAAAATGAAGCCCAAATATTTATACCGTTACTTTAAATTTTATTAGACTTAAGTAACTATGTGAAAATACTAAACATTTATACCTAATATTTTAATATTATTTATACATAAGGCTAGATATAATGACTTCAACATTAAATATTTTGAAATATACATGCTAAACAGATGTCGTATGGATATAACTCTTCATATTTTACATATTTAATTATTTTTGAACAGCTATTTATTTTGTTAAACGTATAACATTAACATTTTTTTTCTAAACTATTTAAGAATGTTAAATTATTAACATATCTCAACTTAATGGAACTTGAATTGACAGCTAATATAAATAACATAATATGATAATGGAATATTTTACTGCCTCCGTCATGCAGTGGTGTAACGCTTGCTTGTAACGGGGACGTCACAGGTTCCATTCCTAGACCACGAGAGTAGTGAGTCAAGCTGGTGGTTGGGTTTTTCAAATCCGCCTGGATCGCTACCATTCTCAATGTCAACCTGCCGCTTGTCATATTCAGGCAATAACATGTGAAAGCCAGAAGTATTCTTGGTGAACACGCTTCACCATCTACAGCCTCATATTCCTTTAACATGAAATGAACCGAAAGCCAAGTGTTAGCCAATAAAAAATGGATTATTTTAATCTCATAATATATAATTTTTTCATTATACTAATGTATTATTTAACACGTTTTCTGCTACGAGGACCGCATACGCCCCACGCGGAAATCTCTTTTGAAAAAGTATTCAACCACAAATTTTTAAAATAATTACATACTATTTTTCACAATATCAAAATTTAGTTAAATTGTTTTTCATTGAAAATAGGATTGACAAATTTAATTTCTAATTGCACCTTAAAAAACCGCAAGGGAAAAATATTAAAAAAAACCATGGGAATGTGTTAAGGGATGATGTCAATGTAACAGTTAATGATATATTTTCAAGTTCTTTAAATAATATAGGTAACAGTTTTCTTCCAAATATATAAAAAGCACTTTAAACATACAGGCCACAACATATTAAGGTGTCATGTACAGATCAATAATGAACAGATGGGTAATGTTCATATATTTAACAATTAACCCCTACTACGGCTCTTAGCCAGTCCAGTTGTATTAAATATATACGAACTTAATTATATAAAAAAGGTCAATAGAAATTCTTGTTAACGTTTCTCCACATCTATCCCATTATTGATAAAATAATAATAGTATCATGTAATACAAAGCAAAATAGTAAGATAATACTTCACTGCTTAGTTTTAAATAGCGCATATGAGTCTGATGGGGATTAAGAGAGGAAGTTACCTAGCAGGCTGCCGAGCGTCGTATAACACCGATCCTCATATATCCTCTTGACAAACTGCAATCACTCGTATTAAACATCTCGAGTCGGCCTCGATGCGGAGCAATCGAGTTGCAAGTATCGAGAGAAACTCGAGAGCACCGTAATGTGAACTAACGCACACTCGATCGCTCGCCCGACCAAGACCGAAATTCGATTAATGTTGGAGTTCACCTCGACGAACGTGCAACATAGTTGATAGCACTAATTGAAATAAAATTCAAAACGAAATAGATGAAACCATATACTATCAACTTCCATTTTGTCACTAAATAAATAATTTACCTGGGAGATGAAAATCATTGTTATGAATAATTGAACTGCTTACTTGAATTTTATACAGCTTTTTCACAAAAGGTGAAAAATTATTCAACCAACATTTAACCCAAAAACAAAACTCAAAATTTTGAACTGCTGCAAATTGCCGGTTTACATTTTACGACCGCTTGGGGTGATTTTTATTTTTATGAATGAAGTTTGAGATTCACTCTTTTTGATAAAAAAATCACCTAAATCACTCGAAATAATAATCAAAATTACCAGGTTCATAACCTACGCACCAAACTTCAACAAAAAAGCAATAACCCACAAAGGCGGCTTTTGGTTATTGTTTTTTTATAAATTTATATAGGTCCTACCTCATGGTTAACTCTTATAAACAAAAAAAACAACAATAAAAATTAAAACTTCTCTAACGCCGACTCGTAAATACAGTTACTTTATGTACGCTAAACTATATCATACATATATACTACATTTTAATTAAATGTACTACACTACCTATTTATTTTCTTATCGTCCATCTCTAGCATGCAACAAAGGACTAGTCTAAATCAAATCTATTTGTCATTCACCGCAAGAAATCTAGAATGAAAATCGCACATATTTTAAAGTGATGCATTAAAAGTGCAAAAACAAAACACTTAAGCCAGCACTCATTACCCAGTCAGTGGGAATCGGTTGGCGCCACGGCCCGACGCGGACGAACAGTGCTACCAATTAGAATGGGCACATAACGCACCTTCGTTGGCATACGTCACCAACACAACACTAAAACTGTGCTTTACGACGAATTACATTTCTCCAAATTACTTTCATTATTATAATTACGTGTTCGTTAATAATAAAATAAAATTATAAATTTTCGTCTTTGATTACACAAATTCTTTTCCTTAAATAGTGCATTATCGACATTCTTTTCCTTTTTTTTTCATACATAGTACATATGGTTATTCATTACGTTTAAATTTGATATACAAGGATATTTATCATTACTACGTAAAGTTGGCATAGCTTATTCAGTCCGTAATTGCTACACTTAATTATTATTTCTTCATTGACTTACCAATTCTTTATCCAAGCCTCATACCTGTTAAACTTTTTATGTTTTAAAACATCCAACTTGCAAAAAACACTGAAATTAAAAAATATATCCTTTATATGCTTTTATTGATAATAAGTAATTTCAATTTTTGTGCTATAAGCTGCCTATTATCTGAATTTAAATCGGGGTAAGGTAAAGAGACAACTAGCTAATTTATAATAGTTGTTTAAATTCTGTCTATATTTATTCTTCTCTCTATTGCGCTTTACCTTCACAAAATACATTTTTTCAAGTCTAGTGCTCACCAGTAAATATTTTTTAAATATAGTTATATCATGATGTACATATAAAAAAGTTTCCATGATTAATGTATAATAATTTTATACTAACTTCTTGACGATATCTAATGCATTTTTTTATCTGTAATAGGTTAACATTTGACTTCGATTTCAACTGAAGTTATGTGACAATGAGGCCGTAGTTGATAAAGCGTGTTCGGCCAGAATATTTCTGGCTCTCAAATATATGCCTGCCAAAACGCAGAAATGCGGTTATGACGGTGAACTGACGTTGAGGGTGGTTGCTAGCCAGGCAGGTCCTGAAAACCCTACCACCAACCACACTACACTAGACCTGTGGCCCGGGAATCGAACCCGAGACTTAAGTTGTAATGACAAGGCAAGCGGAAAAACCACTGCTCGATGGAGGCAGTCAAAATACGTTAATTTAATTTAAGACATTAATTACAAATTCGCAAAGTATTACGTAATAAGAGTAAACATTTTAGCGCCAACGATTTCTACAAGGGTGAACTTTTCTATCGGATAAATTAGTCATAACGTAGCCCAGATTTAATTAGCGCGATAATTGCAATAGCAGGTTCGCTTAATCGCGAACTAATGTGGAGCTGAGCCGCCCTTAAAATACTAATTCGTGCCGAGAAGACTACACGTCACCAGTTTTTTGAGATTTATGGGATAATTGCAACAGCGGAATAATCTTGAAATATTATAAAAAAAATAATGTTTTTGAAGTACATGTTATATTTATGAAATTATTTATATAAACGCTTTAATACACTAAATTTTGTACATAAGGCGGACTTAATGCCAAAGGGTATTCACTGCATTATATATGTGTATATGTATGTATCTCATTCTTGACTGGTTCTTAACTCTATATTTATAAAATAATTCAAAAAGTAGGATGTTAAAATTACTGAATGTTCTTTTTGATTGTAACTAATAGGAAAAAAATGCTATTACGTAGTTTCAAATATTCAATGTGGCATCATATATTCTTTAATTTTTATTACCAGGAAGTGTTATCTACAACTGGAATTTATGTTGACGTTAATCATAATATGGACAGATAAAATTTGAAATTCAAATTCCTGTACTACAAATTGTAATTTGGTTAATTAGGACCAGGATTCTACATTGCACATACTCGATACATCGATTCTACCACTACTCCTTTCAGACTTTACTTCTCCTAAGACATTTGGCTTTATGTTCGGAGAAATTCTGCGATACCAAGGAAATTTTCTGATAACATACAAAGAAAAATAGTTATATTTCAGCAAGTAATTAAAAATGAAGAAACTTTTTTGATCACAAGGCGTAAAGATAAAAATAATAATATTAAAAACTATTAGAAACTATAGCAGCAATTCTATGTAAGGAAAATCGAGAAACTCAACATTAGTTTATTTGATGTAGGTGCCAGTGTTAGAGAATATTCCATATAAAATAAGTAATTTATTAGAATTTACCCGGGTAACGTTACAGTAAACAGAGGCGTAGCCGCGTACAGGTTTATTAAATGTCAGTTACACTCGGTCCGTATTATACAATCTAAGAATATTGGGACGCGAGTCGCACCTATGCATTGAATAAACAAAGCCATTGTTAGTTCCGCTTAACTTAATATTTTTCACATATATTCTTTCGGCACTACTAAAAATTTTATGTACAAAGTAAAAAATGTATTGAACAATTTCTAGCGTAATTAAAGTTACTATAACTCTCATTACAGAACGTATGAATCTTATTAAACAACAATTCCTATTCTACTTTCATTTAAATAACGACTAATTTATTAAACTACCATTGTTTTATCAAAACCATAGGCATTTTCGGTATTTAAACGTGAATTTCGTGCTGGATAGGTGATCGCTGTTTAAAAAATCATTGCAACATGACAATGCACTTTCGTGTGCATTCTTGATTATTCAGTTTCCGTTTAGGTGTAATTGTATCGTTTCTATATACAGCTAGGCGATTCTCACAATGTTTTATCATATTTTACAAATAAAAGTTTTATAACCATTTCTTAATATTTATTGAAAATTTGCAAATAAAGATGGGCTGCAACTGATATTCCGAGCCATATTTTAAAGTTAATTAAAGGATCCGTTTTATAATATTAATGTTTTTAAAACTATTTATCTATTACAAGTTACCATTTTCTTGCTAGAATTTTTTTTCATTATAGTAAATGAAATTATTTTGTATTTTAAAATATCGGTACAAAATACCACTAAATATTGATAAATTTTATCGTTCATATCTTTTTTTATTCTACATATTCCACATCTGTATCTCGCAACTGTCATTGTAATATTATATTCATAATAGAAGTTTAGATGAAAAAGTGGTTCTCCTAATAATAAGGGATACGGTCGCTTGCTACTTTAAGTCTTCTAGGATTTTACAGAACACATGATTGCCTATCTAAGAATCAATGACAGAAAAAAATCAAAGTTTTTTTTAATAAATTTTATGTAACTTATTTATTCATAATTTAAATCTTTATTACATTAATTAAGATAAATTATACAAAGTGAAATAAATTAAATAATATATATATATGGATAAATTTAATAATAGTGCATTTTAATATTTTTTATCGAATATAGTTTTTTTTTCGTTTTTGATACGCGAATAGTAAATCTGCAATGTAGAAAAATTCAATACAAAGGGAATTTTTGGATTTTCATACGCCGCAACAAACTAACATTTTCTAAAATTTCGTTATTCATATTCAATAAACTTGTAGCGGCTAACGAACGTACGCCGTTGCCCGCAGACGAGAGATTGAATGCTGTTACCAGAGCCAATCAAATCTTATTGTTTGTTTGACGTAACAATGTATATGTACCTATAGATGCTAAGGGTAGTTCGTTGGTGTGCCCGGACATATATTACTGTACATTAAGATAAATATCAATGCACTACATACCTACATACCATTACAATAAAAACTATCATACGAAAATGGCGATTACTAATAAATTCTGTTTTTATACGACATTAATATGGTGCTTCATCTGGTATTGTTGTCAATAACAACAATAGACATCTATGTGCTAATTGTTAAGTGTACTAATTGTAATATTTACACGACACCACATTATGCTCATCGCATCTCCATTTGAAGTCTACAACTTTGATTATACAAGGTGTCCCATAAGTCCCTTGAAATTTAAATTTCGAATAAAATTCAAATGGCGCGCGGAGTGCGGGGGCAGCACCAACGATCTTTCGGAATTTAGTCGCCATGGAGCGTTTCACCGGAGCGGACTGTGCATTTTGTGAGAGAGTTTTATCGCAACAATAATTCGGCCACTATGGCGCGTCGTAATTTTAGAGAGTATCGTAATTTACGCACGTTTAATGACTGTCCTAGTCTTCAAACGATTAAGAATTTGTTCCAATAGTTCGAGGAGACTGGCTCTACGTTGGATAAACAACGATCGGGCCGAGCAAGAACATCACGGACGCAAGAAAAAATCGACGTAGTGCAGGAGTCAATCTGTGAAAATTTTACTCAATCCATTTGTAAGCGTTCCAGTACATTAAATATACCCAGATTGACGTTACAGCGCATTTTAAAGAATGGTAAGAAATTTCATCCATAAAAAATTCAGTTAGTACAGGAATTAAAAGATACTGATCCTACCAATAGACTTAATTTCGTGAATGAAATGATCAACCGCTTTACTTCGTTTAACAACGTGTTATTTTCTAATGAGGCTCACTTTCTCATCAACGGCCATGTCAATAGACAAAATAGTCGCTACTGGATTAGCGTAAACCCACGTCGCAAACATCAAAGACCCTTCCATAGCCCTAAAGTAACAGTTTAGGCGGACATGTCAGCGCATGGCATCATAGGCCCATACTTTTTTGAGAACGTACTTGGCCGTGCGGTTACTGTTACTTCGGAGCGGTATGTATCGAGGAATTTTTACACCAGAGTTACAGAATTTTCTAAGTTTCAATACCCGGACCTGGTTTCAACAAAATGGCGCAACTGCCCATACCTTTAACACTGCTATGCCCGTCTTCCTTTAATTTTTCCCTAACAAAGTGATATCTTGAAGAGAAGACATTCCCTGGCCACCACGTAGCCCGGATTTGAGTCCAATGGACTTTTTCTTATGGGGTTAATCCGCGGTCAACTGATGAACTAACAGAAAATATCCGGCGAGAAATGTCAAGCATTTCAGAGCGTACTTGCCGTGCAGTGAAATTTTAGTCGTCGTTTACAGGAGTGCCAAGAACGAAATGGAGCACATTTAGATAAAGTGACTTTAAAAAAATAATTCCATTTTAATGTTAATTACTAAACAATATATAAAAGTTTCATATTGTACATAGTTTATGTTATATATTTTTTTTTAGTTCAAAGGACTTATGGAACACTTGGTATATAAACATTATTCAAATTACCATGGTATCGTGATTACTATTGTATTAAAAATAGAATCCGTATTTGTGAAATCATTTTTTTTATTTCGTCCATATCAAAAACAATATAAATCATCAAACATCTCTCTAGGTAATATTAAAAAGTTAGGTAAAATAAAAATTATGTCATTCAGCCAGAAAATTCATTACAACTTTCAATATGGTGTAGTTTAATTACTAGAAATTTAAAGTTTCTCTTAAAATTAAACTCTCTCAATTATGTTTTACCACAAAAAACTATAGGGGTAATAGGTGTATATATATATATGTATATTATAATTTTTCGGAAATTAATTAATATTTTATGCAAATTTGAAATTGTAATTGATCTGAATATGCAATTCTTGTAATAAGTTGGAATTTCAGAATCGTTATAGTTCCAGCCATGTTATTGACAAAAACTTCATTCGCAGATAAGATTTAATTAATAGACTTCGTATTTTTATATGAACTAGGAGCGAGACTTTCACTGTTCATGTACTTTTCGGAACCACCAGTGGTAAATCTGCGAGCATACTTTTATTGTTGAGTAATTGAAATATTACTCTTCCATAAAAGTATGCTCCAAACTTCCAACAACAGAACTTTAATCGCTAAGCATTACTTTATCGATGATGATAGGAAATGATTGATGATTAATACACAAACGTAGTTATAAAGATTAATTACGACAGTAATGATAACATTAGTTATATGTATATATTTCGTTTAATATTTTAAAATTGTAGTTTTGTTGATATTGATATTAAATCTTAACTAAAGTAAATACGATTATTAGGGAATCTCAAATGTTTTTACATATCAATTATTAGAATATCATTGAATGATGAAATAAGAAAATAAATTAAAAATGCTAAAGACGTGCAATTCAAATTCGACTGGGGATTGTCTATGAAGTAATATTTTTTATTTAAAGCGTGAGAAACGAGAAACGGAAAGCTAGCATATTATTTATGAGCTAGTGAGTAATAGTCTTAACATTTTTTAAAATTTGCACATTATAATTTCTTTCCTATGTATGACAGTTTTACAAATAAGGATATAAGGAAATTATGAACAGGAAACTCCCGAGAAATGAGAAATAAAATAGAAAAAGTCTCGTCTGTATTTTAAAGTTGAAATAGGGACAATATTATTAAAAAAAACGTACTATTTCTTTGTACATTCTCATTTATTTGTACATATTTCTTACATTTACATATTTTGACTAATGAAATTTAAGAAAGATGTAACTCTCACGAAGACTGATGGGAGGTTTCTCTCGCAACCCAAAGCTGAACCAAAGGAGGTGATACCAACCTAAAAATTATAATACACATTATATTCCGTAAACATTGTATTAAACCCAAATATTGGCGTAAACATTGTATGTTATCTGAAATTCGTATGTAATATGGATCAATACGAATACATTCGTGAGTTGAGAATACGGACAGGCCACAAAAATACCTTTTAAGTAATATATGGCATTTACATATATTAAGAAGAGCTACCATTTCATTTTCAAGAGTAAAAATATTTTCAAGAATTTGGTCAATATTTTTTTTCACTAACCGCTCTCCATAAACTGATATTTCAAATTTTATCACGTAATTCTCACAAGGAAGCTAAGAATAAGCTCATAACATGCAATAAGTATATATTAAATAGTCAATAGTTTAGTAGCCCCGTGCGGGACATAATACTGTATTAGCCCCTTGCACGCGAAAATATATTTTCGATCGAACAAGTCTTCGAGTTAAGACATAATACCGCTTTTACTGATTTTCTACGTTTACCTTTTAATGATTATGTATACAAGTTGTCATATAAAATGTTTATATTTTAACACTGCACACGATAGGTTAGGTAAGGTTTCTTTTGGTGATCAATACACAGAATTAGAATGGCGGCATTAGAGTGCGTGGTGAATGAGAGTCACCTCTCGAGTGCAAAAGATTAGTACAAGAATAAATAATTTTGATTCTAATATTTATCAGTCATAGTACCTTACCTCATAGTTCCATAAAAATATAGTTGGCGAATTCTGATATTTATCAGAATCTTTCCTTCCCTTCTTTTATATATAAATTTTTTCAAATGTGGTCTAAATTAAAGTTTTTCATTTTTATATTAGTCTATTTTTAATTTAGTGTTCTACTTTTAATTATTTTATCTCGGAAGTGCTTAAGTTATATTTCTACATGAACCGAAAGTTTGACTACAAGAGAATGTTACTTAACGTAATGTCCACCGTTCGGTGCAGTTGTACGGTGCAGACAAATAAATAAATGTAAAACCTAATAATTAAAGTAAAATATATAAAAAAAGAAAAAATTACCAGGATAGGCTTGTTGTTCCTAACCACGACCAAAGGACCACCGGAGTCTCCCTGGCATGCGCCGCGATTGCCTGAACCACTGGTGCAAATATTTGAGGAATGAAGATTCAGGGGGAATGAAATTAAGCAGACTGTGTTCGAGATCACGTTCATCGAGACGTGGCTCAAGAATTGGCTCGTTGAGATTTGTCCATCTATAATTAAATAATATTATTTAATGCCACAAGCCCCTGAAAAGTATGTGATAAGACAATTGTTTATAAAACTCACTGTCCCTTGTTAGACCGAAACCGGACGCAGTTGCGACGGAACCCACGAAATTTTCATTAACCTCTGATCCGGATGGCAGAGCGACTGCAGCAATATTATCTAGAAGAAATTAGATTTTGATTAGATTTAATAAATCAAGTATGCAATAAAAAGAAGTTACGTGAGATAATTTTTTGCTTGAAGTACTACTTTAAAAACTTTATCAGATACTTACTGGAGAAAGATATTGAATTCGGGAAGACAATAACGGCAATATCATTACGGACTATCGTGGGATTCCAGTTGCTGTGCACAATTACGTTTGTAGATTCTAAACGGGTTCCACCGGAGAACAGCGTAATAGATCCCAAGACGATGTTAAACCTCCACGCCTGATTCCGGCCATCGTACCAGCAGTGAGCGGCGGTGAGGGCGCGCGACGCACTGATCAGGACGCCGCCGCAGACACCGCGACCAGTGCTGCCAATTATGTCCGAGAGGAGACCCGCCTACACAAAATCAAAATCAATTTATTTTAATTATCCTCTCCACATCACTCTTTACCGCCTCATTAGTGCTCTATAGGTATCTCTTGAGAAGAAAATAAATAATTTTTAAAATCTAATAAGTAACACCCCACTTATATTCATAAAATTGAAATTAATTGTAAGTTAATTTATAGTTCGTTACTACAACGGCTTAATTATTTGTAATATCAAATATTGTCTAAAGTTATTGTACATTTTTAGGTGTTAAATATAATATAATAAAAATTAAATTTGTATAAAAATTGTATTTTATATGCATGTTAAATTAAATATAAATTCGCACCTGCCACGGGAATTGCCCAAGTCGGGCTGCCGACCCGCCTACAATCCTGGCCGCATCACCGTTATTCTCCTCCTCTGCTTGCCGTATCTTTTCCGCCAGGGGGATACCAAATCTCTGCATGTAATCATAAGCAGTGTTGTATTCTGGTATATCTGGCTCTAAGTACCTTGCGTTAGCAACAGCAGAAAGCGCTACGACAACCAAAAGCAACTTCATTGTGCTATTTAATGTGTTGTAGCGCAACAATACAGTGATTGACAAAATCAAGTGTTCTTATACTCGCAAGCAAAGTTCACTTGCAAACTTATGATAAAAGGTATTAAATTATTATATTGATATAACAATATGATAAAGCGAAACAATAGTAAATACGAGTACGTACTTTACGTACCTATTAATTATTCCATGAAATAATATTCATTCACGCAGCCATTATCTTTAAAAATATTTATGACAACGTTAACGTAGCCTGTTACGTAGGCGGCTAGTTCTACTAGTCTATTACTATGATATACTAGCTGCTCTAAAGTGAGAAACTTTTCAGTTACACTAAAGGTGCTAACAGTAAAGGTCCTACATCTATCGCATAAAAAGAAACTTTCGAAACCGCATGAAGATTTTTAATAAAACCATTATAGTCGCTATACTAAACGAGCATATTCTATGTTCATATTTGTATCAAGCGTTTAATTTTTAGACATTATACTTCCGCTACTTTTTCAAATGTCATCTTCCCAAATCATTATCGCTGTTATTAGTATAGGGCTAGTTATAGGTTATGATAACACTATTAGTCTTTACGATAATTAGTTTACCTAGATATCACCGATGCACCCATACCTAATAGTAAGTAGCTTCACATATACTCATCTCAAGAAAATCAAGGTAGTTATGACTAGGGCAGTACCTATTCCTGCAATTAAATAGTGGTTTACAAGCATCAATTCGGTTTGCGGGGCGCTTACCTGATTCTTAGACCAATAAGCCCCATTATAAGTAAAACTTGTTTTGTCAATATTTTCCAAAATATTTATAAGGTACGATAATTAATATTCCTCAACGTTTCGGCGCGAGTTGCATCGGCCGTGGTCGCGAGGCAGTCTGATTTAACTCAGTAGCGTCTTCGTGATGCGATGGAATTAGTTCTTAACCTCGCTTGGTGTTTATTGTCTGTTACTGCAGAACTGTCGGTATTTCGATGCTGGAAGTTAGGTATCATACCTTATAAATATTTACACGATGTAGACCCGAAAAAGTTTTAATTATAATGTATAAAGATCGCAGGTTTAAAATCGTTAATATGCCCATTGTGTCTTCGTATAAATTTATGCTTTGGGAAAAAAAAAACTTATTCTCCATTAATTGAAAGAAAATTATAAAGATTTTAAATTATATCAACATAGCGTTTTTTAAATATTTTTACGATAACGAAGTTAGCACAGTACTAAACTTTATGATAAGATAAAATGATCGATGACTTAGTGATATAATTTATCTGCATAGTAATTACTTCATAGATAAATCAATAACTTTATTGTTTTCAATTGATACAGATTGCATCACGTACTACGAATTATAACATATAATTAAAAAAAAATAAGGTACTGTATTACTGAAGTTAAAATTCATTAACCGATGAACCGTGGCATGCCTATAGCAAGCCATTTAAGGACGTATCTAAACGATAGGTGACAAAATTAATGTGATTTTATCAATCTTTACTTAGGTCGTGAATTTAAGACATAGTTCCAGTTTTCATATATTAATTTTACTTTACACTAACAGTCTGCTAATTTCGTACTGCTTAACAGTTAATGAATGTCGTGTTACCTTTTTACTACTTTAATAATTCCTATTTTATTGGATCAAACACATCTCAAAACTAACCCAAAAGAAAATTAAAAAAGTAATTCCTTGGCTAGGAAAGTATTGAAATATGGATTATTAACCTGTATCACCTATTTAACTTTTGTAATCTCAGGGCTATCTCAATGTAAACATAATGTACAGTGATGCCGAAGATGGTGAAAAGTGCTTGACTCAATATTCTGTTATTAACATTCGGAACTCAGCAATGCTGTTATGGTGATAATAATAATATTCTAAATAAAATTCAAATTCCATCAGTAATGTTGAGTATCAAATTAGAGGCATCCTTGTTATAAAGGGCAAGCGGTTGGACTTATCACTTCGAAGGTAGTTAACATATAGCTTTCTGTTGAACTTTGTGCGATTTTGATAATCTATTTTTTTTTTGTTTTGCTTAAAATAATCATTAAAATATACTGAACAATCACTAAGCAGTTGTTAATAATTTCACTTGAAGCTGTGTCTTTTTTTTCTCAATTATTGTTTGTCACCGTGAAAAGTATTCATTTTATGGTATGTATGTATATACATCTATCTATGTATCTATAAATGTAGTAGAGGTTAGAAGACTGCCCAAGTCCGTCTATTTCTTCCAGCAGTAGCTTGTTGCGTTCAAATTATGTATTTTAAATTAAAACTTTGTAATATTTTTAATTAAAGGTGCAATACGTTATTTTATACAAAAAATAACGCAGATCTAAGATAGAACTTTTAGACATACTTATTGAAATTTTATGTATATTTATGGATGTGGCCTATAGCAAATTTTTTTGTTACCAGAGTGAATTAAAAAAAAATAGAATGTTCAATTTTTTCAGTTTAAATTACGATAAATAATGTTATCGGGTAAAAAAGTAGTAGGAATTTTTAAATGTCAGTAAAATAACAAATTATCTGTATAAATGTTAATATATTTATGTATTTATATTATGACTTATGATTACTATTTTATTTTAGAATACGATACAAACAGTTAAGATCGAAAAATAATAGAAATTACATACATACTAGCAGAGCAACGTCTGCCGCGTTTATCGAGTATTAAAAAAATAACTTTAAATTATAACTATCCTGAGTTTATTATATTAATATCAAAGATTACATGGTGAAATAATTCAAAGTTTTTTGATACATCGTTTATTAAAAATGTATTTACAAGTGTTGGTTTATGAAGCTGAGGTATGAGGAAACTCTCGCATATGCCGAAGGGAATCCAATATCACATCCTAAAGCGGTTCCAAAGGAAACGACTCCAATCTGTAATAATTATTTTCAAAGATTTATTACGTAATATAAATTTACATAAAAGCAAACTTAAGTAAATAAGGTTAAAAGGCATTTATATGCCATCTGGTACATTTTCATAACTTAAGAACATCCAGATATACTTTCACCTAATAATATTTACCAACACATATACCTAAAAGTACATACCAGGCTAAGGCTCATAACAATAGGGTCCCAGTAAGAACGAATATTGAAGGTATGTTGTGCTTGCTTACGCCTTGAGACATGAAATAGTAAGCCTGGTTACCCAAATAATTTCACTAACTACAGCGCCCTTTATACTACAACATAGTAACGTTTGCATGCTGCTTTAATGACAGAAATGGGCGTTAGTCGGCGTCTTCGGGAATAGAGACCTCCAGTGCCTACTTTTATATACTTAAATTTGTTATATACTTTAATTGACTGTAATTATTATTTACTACATAATAAATAAAATACCTACCACAACCTGTCTGCCATTATAAGAGACGACTAATGGACCGCCGGAGTCACCACCGCATACGCCCGCACCACCTAGACCACTGGTGCAGATGTTAGAATCCTGAATTATGGCAGGGAAAGCTATATTGCACACATTGTTGGAGATAACGTTCAAGCTCACGTGGCTTAGGTATTGATTTGACGATATGGAACCGCCTGTAAGAAAATTAAAGCAATTGTTATGTCCGTTAACAAAAAATGTTAGAAATGTTTATCTCAGACATTGTTAGAGTCACTAGGACAAACGCTGATTGAAACGAAAATAAGATTATTAATCGAAATTTAAATTTATTAGTCAATCATTAAAGTTATATTAAAAGTTAAAAAAATATGCTAATTGTATTTACGACGTATATATATAATACAATGTTATTAACTAATGTGACCATAAATACTGTTACATAAAAACTTTTCTCTTTTTCAACTTTTTAATTATTTGGAACACGTTATTTTAAAAATTAATATAAAAATCTCTTTCGATTTCGCGCCATTTCACATATTTTTTCGTGTTCATTATTAAATTAAAATACGGAATGGGGTGTTAAAGAACAAAGCACTGCAGTGATCGCCTTGCACAAAGTGGGTATAGAGCCAACGGTCATATTCCAGAAACTTCAAGAGCTTGATAACAGCTGTATGTTCGTATATCGTACTATCAACAGATACAAAAAAACTTTCTCTATCGAAGACCAGAAAAGATCGAGGCGGACGCGTGATGTTAGAACTACAAAGACTGTTAATGCTGATAAAGCCAAAATTCGTCGAAACCCCATTAGGAAGCAAAAAATCTAATCGCGAGCAATGAAGATTACTGATAGGACTGACACTTATTATAAAAGAAGACCTGAAGCTCAGTGCTTATCGTCGATATACAGGACATGCCCAAAATCAATCTTTACAATTAAAGAGAGTGGATCTATCAAAATGTCTTCTGTCGCGAAACGCAGGTGAAAGGCACAGAAATTTCCACATTACTGATGCAAAAATTTCCATTATTGAAGAACACTACAATAAGCAAAATAATAAAATATACGCTCACAGTTCTAAAAAACCTAAGTAGTCGGAAAGGTGCAACGTGTTCATCATCCTACGTCAGTGATGGTTTAATGGGACGTGTCTTATCAAAGAGTCATAAAACTACATTTTTGTAAAAAAGAAGAGAAAACTTCAGTCAAAGTGTATCAAGATACAGTCTTGAAACGTAAGCAGCAATACACTTTTTAAAGATATACCGTGGATTTTCCAGCAGGACTCTCTATCGGATTGAGATCCGGACTCTGAGGGGGCCACTCCATGTTTTTATGTTGATAGAGCTTCTGTAGGAGGAGATGGACAGAAACGTCTGTAGTTATTGTCCGACGTCAAAAGAAGACCTCTGGAGGACTTTACAAGAGAGTTGGAACAATGTTTCACAAGAAACT
>DWQX01003361.1:0-18089 GCA_018245475.1 Pharmacophagus antenor
GTCTCTTAATCCTTGCAAATACTAGAATTAAATTTAAAAATACTTATTTTGCCCATCGCTTGACTTCTTGTGGCGACTGTGGGCAGATTCAAGTGATTGTTTATTAAAGACTAACGTAGGCAGAGCCTGTCCGGAACTGTAACTTGTCTATAAAATGTGTAACACGCAAACGATCTTATTAAGGTTTAGACGTTTATTTGCTGTCAGAGCACATTGTTAGTTATTGTTAGTTATAATTGTTTCTAAAGTGTCTAATTAATATACTATCTGCTTTTTTGTTTATATATTTTAAATTAAAAAAAGAGTTTTTACTGTTATTATAATGCGAAAATATAATTTCATTAACACAGAAAGGTCATTGAAAATGTACACCTTACAAGTTACAACTGGTTACAAAAATAAGGTACAATTGGTCTACAAACAACATTAGCAAAATTAAAGTGCATAATCATGTTACTCACGATGTTTCAAAAGCAGCGGGCATTAAAAGACACATTAATATCAACACTATTGAACGAGAGAGTGTAAAACTTTAGTGCATAATAAACACACATTCTAACGTTACAATCTTATTAATATGTATAGATAACGTCCTAGATAAATACCAGACATCCACTAACGTTTAGAAGCAATTGAAATTGCTCACTTAGCTGTGAAGTTGAATTCAAAGCATAGTTTAACCGGTAATAATTGCACCTACCCGCATTACTATGCACGTACGACACACAACAAAAGTTGCACAACTAACTATAGAAAGATGCCTAATCAATTACAGCGCGTGCAATAAGATTCATACGATAGTTTCGTAAGTATGTTTATGTATAGTTGTCTATATATTAATTCGTAAAGTGAAAACTTTGTATTCCCTTTAACGAAAAATATGCGCACAGAGGGGTATAAAAAGGCATGCAAAAGCTATTTTTTATGACAATACCAAAAATACGTTAAACTAATAAATTAATTTATTTTTAAGTTGTACTTTACTAGCTTTACAATATTTACCTAAGACAATATAAACTACCATTCGTTTGAAACACCCACACATAATTTAATTATTTTTTGAGATTTAACTCTACAGTACATTGGATTATTTAACTTTTATTCGATGTGCATTCATCGCAAATGTTATTTGCAAAATGCAAAATTGGCAAAGGCGATCCGTTAAACTGTTGCGTGACGTATATCGTGTCCCGCAAGCAATAACTATTATACATAATCAAATAACGGCGGTATTGAACAAGTAGTCAAGTGTTGTCAGGCGTTGGCTTGTCGCCAAAATACTAATGTCCCATTGAATAGTGCTATTTGTAAAGCGCCCGAAGCGGGACGGACATAAACGCCGGAGTACACTTCGTCGGTCGTTAGAACACGGCCATAGAACACGCTGGCTCAACCGATATTCATATAAACTTCATTCTTTCTATTTTTCATTATATTGTTTTGTTCCTTTTTATTTACGCCATTGGGATTACACTGGACCCCAATTCTAACTGATGTTAAGTGAAAATGAGGCCGTAGACGGTGGCGTGTGTTCGCTCAGAATACTTCTGGTTCTCACTTGTATGATTACCTGAACACAGCAATTGCATTATAGCAGTAGATAGAGGGAGTCAGGTAGGCAGGAGGTTTAAGAATCCCTACCATCATCCAAACTCCACTACTCAAGTGGCGCGAGAATTGAACCCGGGTCTTTGTGATATAAGCGATTGACTACTGCGCCATGCAAGCATTTAAACAGTACTCTAGTTATAACACCAAAGATTACCAGGTATTTTCGTATTTAATAGACAAATCAATAAAACATATTTGTAAAATATGATAAATTATTAAATATGAAATTTAAATTTATTCAAAATTCATATTTTTCTATTACACAAAATCTTCCTAAGGACCTTTCTGGTTATCTATAATAATTATTTATGAAAAACCGTGTCACGTCTTGTAAATTGTTGCTTTACTTAATAATAAAAATATATGATACGCCGTATAAATTTCTTTGCTGTAGCGAGTTATTGTAACTAAACCTTATCGGTTGACATAGTATATCAAGCATGTAAAATGAGATTATAATGTTTAACACAGTTCTAAAGGTATTTACGTAGCGACAAGTAAATGTGTAAATTGTGCGCGACCTTTCCATTCGGTAAGCTTCCAATATTTTGATTGGTATTGCTTTTATACGGATAAAATTGTTTAGTTACAGTGAAATTTATAAATGTTACATATTCCATGAAGGTGATGAAAGAGTAGATAATGCAATACTGTATTAAAATTACTCTCAGTAACTATTTAGTTAGTTATTATTCAGTTTTTATAGATTTGAAATTAGTATATTTCTTAGTACAACATTAGAGCAATGGTGCTTTAATATAATATAATATATAAACGTATAAATTTTACGATTTTGCTACAACGTATACATGGTATTGATCGAAAATTAATTGCATATCGGATGGCAAATTTTGAATATCGGATATGAAATGTAAAAATATACATTTAACGATGTCGACAAATGTATTTAGGAAATAAAAAGTGGCTTGGATAAAAAATAGAAGCTTAAGCGGCGACAAAAGCCGATCGCTTCCGCGTACTGCGCGGCCCCCATTTAGGAAACGATTGAGTTCGGTGATGAATGGTCGCAGTGTGAAGAGTTCGTTTGATCGTCTTATAAATATTGTGGGTGTAGCCATAAGGAATCCGGGAACAACACTTAATAGGCCCGTTGTAAGAGTGAGCCGTTATTTATGGCGCGCGTTCAGATGTTGCGACGTAAAATATTCAGCGGCGGCGCAGTTCATTTTTTGGTTAAATGCTGTTAAGGAATATCGCAAATTTATTGCTGTGATGCTACATTTGTTGTTGCAGTTAATTGAAAACTGACAAGTTTGGTTGTTTTTGATAATTGTTTAATAGTTGATCTCGTTACCTTAACCCTGTTCAATGTTTATTACATACAGACAGTTAAAATATATTTGTTAAATATATAATGCGACAACTAAATAGAAATAACTTGACGAACATCTTCCAATGATGCGTCTGATCATATTCGTAATGCGAATTATTGCTTCGAGAATAACTAAGATTTTGGACGTGTAACAAATGCTGGATCTCTCTCGGACGCAAAGAATGTCCGCCTCTCTTGTACGTACAACAAAAACGTCAAGCAAACTCTGAACGTTTTAAAATATTGGAATGAATGACATACCACGCCTCGCACGATTAATGGTGGAGCGCTTACAAAAAGCAAACACGCTCATTAATATATCAACTGTCCTTTTAGTCGCGTAAACGGTACGTACCATCGGGACAATCAAGAAGGATATCGAATAATTAATCTTGATACTTGAAAATACTTTGAATCTATATCTCCGTAATAGCAGAATAATTTCTATACATTTTAACTCAATCATATTTTTTTAGAACCAGGAAAGTAATTTCGAATTATTCCAATAATTAAATGGAATTATTTCTTTATTTATAACAAATTAAAAAGAAAAGTATGTATAATCTATTTTAAATTAATGGCACACTTAATTTCAGAACAACCAATGTCTAATATTTAAAAAAAAAAAAAACTTAACTCGTATTATTCGAAGCTAATACATATTATGTTGATTTTGATTATTAGGCGAACAGATTTCATTTTAGAAAGGTGAATTTCAAAATTCACTTTATCAGAATTATGAGAAATTTATATCGCAATCTTAACCTTTATTACGACTCCAATGAACACATAATTGGCATAGACACAATAGATTACTAGTGAATTAAAAAAAAAAACGAAAGTAACGTCGCATAATTTATTGTCTGTGTAAATTTTTTTAAACACGTGAACAATGGTTAATGCAGTTAAAGCGTGTTTAAAACGTCTCATATTTCTTTCGACGCTCACAAAGTCACAACACGGGCGTAATTCAGAAGTCGAACATCTGCAGTCGATATCTCTTTGAACAATTAACAAGAAAACGAAGTAAGACAGGCCCAGTGCGCATGTATTTTTAATGGGTGTAATTTGGATGTGGGGGTTAAACGGTCATATTGTTAGCTTTCATTACATTAATGCTTCACTACAATCCGACCATGAAAATCGGTTATTATTATTTAAGTAATTTTAGTATTGATAATTGCATAAATTAAATTTTTATCACCACAAAGGAACATTGTTTTTAATAAATTAAGGCAAATGTAAAGCACATTAAAGCGACGTTGCAAACATCCCTTCATTCAAACATTTATTCATGCTCTACTGCATAAACTTTCCGAAACAAATAGATTTTCTCTGTTATGAAAAGGAAAGAGAAAATTTCGTGTGATTATTTTTAATTATTCAGTTATTTTTTACTAATCAATCTTCTATACTCATTAATCGCGAGGGAGTAATGCTTTATGTTGCTGTCGAATGCTTTGGCAATCTCTTGCTTGCGTGTATATCCGTCCTTATTTTATTTTAGTCGCCACTGCCGTCGGCGTCCGCGTTTGACGTCTAAACACGACATTAATACACTACGACTTTTTTTCCTCCCTGTCACATAATTCACATTTTTTTTCTCATCTTTTTTGTGGCCCATTAACTATTAAGCGATGCCCGTACGTTTGACATGGGGATTAATATGTTGATTTTGTAAGCGCCGTGACACTTCTAATATTTCTGTTACAAATAATGCTAATACGTTCGACCGCAAAAATAAAATTGCAATTTGTCATAACACACAAACCGTTACCGTCTTTATTATAATATAAATAAAATTACATTAACATAGATGGTGTCTAAATTAAAGAAGTTATTCAAAACATTGTGAATAATTTTCTATATCTTATGACAATAATAAAAATCAGAGACAAGGTGCTTTACTCTATTATATAAATAATTACGTCTAAAAATCAAACCGTTCTTAAATGATTCTCAGATGTTCGAGTTTAAAAAGCTAAACAAATGAATTAAAAAACCTTTTCCCGTTTGATAGTTCACGTAGAAAAAAAAACGCGTTATGAAACTGTAAATAGTTAATAACATAATAATTATCTAACTTTTGTGCCGTACAATCTGTACGTTAAGCTTGTTAAATAATTTATCTGTGCATTATATTCTTCGAAGAGTGACCAGCCCAAAAATAAATAGGCGAAGCGATATACAATAATTTTAATCTAATTCTCTTATAACTCCACGCGTTCATTTATAACCGACGTTACTGACTATCAGCTAATTACAACATACTAATTGACGTTGAAACACTGATTGATAGAACACGTGCGTGAAAGTTTGTTCGTCTGTTGCGATAACGTCTCACTGCGTTTCGTATGACACATGAAATATAATGTACACCCATATCTCTTGTTTGGATCTATTCAGAGAAATTCAAACTGGATTGCGCCTTTACTATTTAATGAGTATGGTTATGTGTATATCTACACTCGTATCTTTAAATTCAAACAACGATTTAATAAAAACTGTTTTAATTGCACATTTATTCGTATAATACTGTAATTTAAAAAACAAAACAATTAGTCTTTGTTTTTGTTTAGACAGTGATGTAGTAAAATTTTTATTTTCATGCAATAATCCATGGCGGCGTTACCATAGTTCCGAGTGTTGATTGGTCGATGTTTTGACGCACGCGCTGTTATTTCCTACTGCGCATGCGTCAAAGAATCCATCGTTTGACATTTGTCAGACATTTGACATACACTAATAGCCCGGTTACCAAGATTGGTCAAAAAAGTAATAAAAAGTAAGGGAAGATTTTTCGACGAACAGTTAGTTTAAATAATATATTTTTTTAATAATAATAATGGCAATTATTGTAGTTTTTAAACTATTTTATGTTACATAACAAGTTCCCTATTTAATAAGGTAAATAAATAATTTGTAGAGCACTAACTTCTGGAGTTTTATTCAATATTGTAATTTTTTCAAGGTGGTCTCAAACTTTTGGCCGGCAGTATATTTGCAGTAACTTTGTTTTAGTTTTCATTGTGCTCTTTTATTTTACTTATAACAAGACCGCAGTTAAAGTAATATACAAAACTGGGTCTAAATATAATATTTCAATACCGCATGTTACATAAACTGCTAATACTATGTACGTATTTATTAAAATGTAATGGAATACTTCTAAGCTATATGATTTCATCAATCTTATGAAAAAACATGCTATCGTTTTTTACACAGTACTAAATGAATCATATATTACCTCTATTATTTATGTTGACGAAAAGAAGAATATCTTTGCCAATATTCCAGTCAACTGATGTTCACTGCTGTAGAAATATTGCTGTATTTATAGCCGATGCCTACTCAATAAATTAACTGATACAAAGCGTATATCTAACGATTCTTTGGAATAATAACCAGGTCGCTTTTATCGTGATCACCACTCAAAAACTCGCTGAGCAAACTTCTACATATTTATTCAACCGCTATCTGCGTCTGCGGCGCAGTAGTTTACGCTTGCATTGTAACACGTGCACGGTTTCCATTCAAGACTCACACGAACAGTGCAGTTATGATGGTGGTAGGATCTATCGAATCCGTCTAGCTACCACCCTCAATCTGCACTTATGATAGCGTTAGTTTGTTACGGCAGTCATGGAAATAAAACCATAAATATTCTAGCACGTTTTACTATCTGCGGCGTTAATGTTACTTAAAATCAAGTAAAATTGTGGTTAAGTGTTAGCTCATTGCTGTCAAAAATCATAACGTACGGTACGCACATACTGATTTCCATTTATTGGCAGTAAAATGTAAAATATTCGAGCAATTAGAAAAATTATTATCGTTTATCAGCTGTAATGCCATAAAATACCGGAAGGGTACTAATGATCGAGTAATACAAGACGCTCGTGAAGTTAAAACTTGATGTGTATAAGCAATGCACCCTATGCATATGCATAAGTCGATTATTGGATTTCAACATACATTTCTAGTTTGAATTTGAATGTCCCTCACATTAGTAAGATACCGGAGATACCGACCAGTTGTCGCAATCAAATTAAAGTTTTATGATCCTATTGCCTTTAAGTGTCTTTAGACGTAAGTTAACAGAATACTAAATGTATATTTTGCTATAATTTTTACAGTGAAATATTTTTATTTATTTCATTAATGCCATATCTAAACAGTGAGATGAGTTATAGGTTTAACCCTTGTTTAATTTAGTTTTCGACGTTTTTAATCGGTTATGTACTAACACTTGACCTCAATTTTACTTGACGTTGAATGACAATGAAGCGATTTCGCACACAATACTTCTAGCTCTCACAAGTATGACTGTAGGAATACATTGATGCTGTTATATCGACAGATTCATTTGAGAGTGATAACGAAACGGTTCCGAAAAACCTCGCCGCCATCCTTAAGTTTGAAATTTAACTTGATCTCACCATCTCGGTGGTGTTCTAGAACATAATTAATAATAGGTTTTAGCCGTAAACAGTTCATCAATTTTATTTTAAATCTTTATGCATGACTTTGTTAAATTTATTGCGATGAGTTGGTTTTTTTTTTTTTAGTTGTGGATCACTATGATACACTTAAAATATTCGCAAACATTTCACTTATCCAATTTAAGGTTTACAAAATGTATTTTAATTCATATTTTATTACATTATCATTATTTTAAAACAACTTAAAAATGTTCTACTAAACTTATTTGTGTCGAAAAAAGGAAGTATTAGTTTACTAGTTAGCGTCATATATAAATATGACGTAACGACGTCAGTTACCTAATTCAAAATGAATTCTATCACAGTATCGCTCTTCGAATCTGTGAATGTGCTTCCAACAAACAACCGGGTCGCGGTAATAAAATAAAAACCAAGCAATTTGCTTACTAATAATCCGTTCATCACTAAATACGTTAAAAGTTACCGTCGTATAGATTATATCGGCGTAGGACTGCGGTTTTCCTTCGGGTTTTATTTTTAATGTTTTATTATGCGATTTATTGGAGCTACAGAACGAGGCGGCATACCGATCTTCAATCGGTCCCTTCTGTGGCTTCGTGTACGTTATTGAGTTGTGAACTTTACCCGTTTAAGCATGGATGAAGTTGTTTAAATTTTATTGCATTAAGAACCGTGTAATGATTGTAAATAATTACTTTACTACCCGTGATATATGCGTCTAGACTCGTCGCAGTATGTCCTCCGTTTCCTCTACTACCAATATCAACTCGAAAGAAATTCATTAAAGAAATATATTACCAAGGAGTTTCATATGAATATGGGTACTTGGACATAAAAAAGATATCTTAAATTTTATTTCTCATATTACAATGAAATATAGATATTCTTGCAAGATGTAAAATAGAAATAGATTCTCTAACGGCTGCAGGTTGAATAGAGTTTTATTAAATGGGATTTAATAAGAATATATTTGTCTCATTCATAAATAAATATGTATTCTTCTTTATCTTCGGTGTCATGTACTTAAAAAATTTATTGTTTTAGTGAATTACACAAAACAAAGTAATAGAACAGTCTATTTAAATTATTTATAAAATGTTAACTCTTGAAAATTGTACACTAACTGAATTCAATTAAAGTTAATTTTTCTTTAACAGATGCCAACGGAGAGCCACCAAAGCTCAAATGCAACTTGCGGAAGCATAAACCGAACCGCAAGCCGCGGACGCCGTTCACCGCTCAGCAGCTGCGGGCGCTTGAGAGCAAGTTCGTCGACAAGCAGTACTTGAGCATCGCTGAGCGAGCTGAGTTTTCATCGTCTCTCGGACTGTCGGAGACTCAGGTAAATATGTCATGGGACACATTTGTTTTACAGAAACAAGTACAGTGAATCCTGTTTTCATACGGTCGTTTTTCGAGCGACTTTTAGCGGTTCATCATCAAACCATTATAATTGAAGAATACAAAAAATCGCATAAAAAAGATCGCGTGAAAACAGTACCGTATGTTGCATTGTGTTTATTAAAACAAGGAAACACTAGACGAACAGAATCTACACCTGGTGGTAGATGTCTGCCTAATAATATAATGTTAGTTAACGATCGCCTCCGTGGCGCAATGGTTTACTGATTGGCCTACAACTGTTAGATAAAATTTTCGGGCTACACGAGTATTGGAGTATGGATGGTGATAAGGTTTTTTTCCATACCAGCCTCTCCAGCTACTGTTTCAAATGTCAGTCTGCCAACATAACAGCATTGTCGTTGTCCGGCACTCGTATATGCGTACTCGTAAGCCTGAGAGTATTCTGGTCAGAAACTTTCCGCCATCTATGACCTCACTGTCACATAACATTATGTGATATTGTGGTCAAATGTTCGCTCATATAAAAACAAGACGGGCAGGCCTTTCACTTATTAAACAATACGTCTTTATCAAAAGATGCCAATTAGGATAATTACAATACGTTCACCACGTTACAGGCTTTTCTTAAAAATTAAATTCTTTTTTTTTCTTTCTTCTGAACAGGTTAAGATCTGGTTCCAAAATCGACGCGCGAAAGCGAAACGCGTCCAGGAGGCGGAGATCGAGAAACTCAAAATGGCGCAGTTTTCCCGCCATCCCCACCACTTGTACCCGCATCCCGCGCTTCAACAGTATTTCCACCCCCACCCACTGATGGGTGGAGGGCGCCCTATGCCTCATATGGGCCTGCCGCCGCATCTATCTATGGTACAGTCTCCCGTATCGGGGGCCCCCTCGCCCAGTACTCAAACTGGGGGCCAACAGTAATAACGTTAATAAAGGTTGTTACGGGGAACGATTGTATAAACGAAAGTTGTGAATTTACGTGTTGTGTACGGTATGACAGGTTCCTTTTTCTTAAATTTCGAATCGATCTGTTACTTCCTTCCAAATGCAAATAACATAACATTTACCCCCATAAGATTTTAGCGAAATATTCGAATTGTATTCTTTCATTTATAAATGGAATATAAAATTACTTTTAATATTACCGTACTCAACAGAAATGATGTAGTCGCCAAATTATCTGTCAAATAGCATTGTGAAGTCTGTGTCGTTCCCGTATGGAATGTTTTGATAGAAATAATATTGCAAATTTTGAATATTGTAAATTATTTTGTAAATATTAGAATGATAGATGTAAGGATTCTAAAATATTACCGCAATCATTTTTGTTTAGTTGTATACATAATATATATTTTAAGGAACACCACAACCAAAACATTTTTTTTTTCATTTTCATTTATATTTTATAAGTACGAAAGTTGATTGCTAGAATTTGTAAAAAATGGAATTCGAACATTTTATGTATAAAGTTGTCAATAGCATGTTATTTGTACTCGTGTAGTAAAAATATATTAATTTCTGAATCAAACGTTGTTTTTATTAATTTTTACCGACACAGGCACGTACAAAAAATTGAGAGATGTTTTGTATAAACCAGGAAAGAGATTTTAATTTGCTTGTAACACAATGAGTTAATAGGCTCATTAGTATTCTCATATTTCTCGAAAGATGACATTAAAACGGATCTCCCGCAGAGAGTTTGAGTTATGAAACTTGAGTCGAGTATTTATGCGGAAAGTTCGAGGTTGAATTGGTTACTTTAACCAATTTTATGTCGATTTAATTAATTTTAATTGATTTATTAAATAAATCTCTTTAATTAAATCAGTATTCTTTCGGTACAATTGGAAATAAGGAAAATATACACGCAAACAAATATTTCTGGACCAAACTAACATTGAAAAGATGCTACAATTGAACGCTAAGGTATGAAAAAGCAAACAACGTACGGGGGCGATTGGGTTCCACTATCGTTTTGACTCTGTCCAGTAGTTTACCGCTTGCCTAGTACCGCAGATGTCATGAGTTTTTCCCCGGCCACACGTGTAGTGGTATCTGGATAATGGTAGGGTTTTTGGAAACCCCCTGGCTTATTTTTTTATTTCGAATGTATATTTATTTTACACAAATGACCCAAAAGTTAATTTGCACCAAAAGCCGTAACCTGATTTAAGTTAAAACACCTTGAGAAATGGTAAAAAAAATTATATGAACCAACTCTCATGTCAATGGGCCGTCATATAGAATTGCTGCATTTCGTCAGTCATATATGTGAGGATCAGCGTATTTTGGAGGAGCACGTTTAACCATTTACAGCCTCATTGTCACTTAACATTATTGAAAAATTAGATCAAGTGTTAGCACATTGCCGATAAAAAAAACTATAATTATTTTTAGAAGTCTGTCTGCATGATGTAGGTACCTTGGTCTTGTACTTCGTTAGAGAACAAACTATACGAGAGGAAGGTAATTTGTAAATATTTATTTTGTAAGTCGGGTCATTGTTGGCTACCGTACTAATTACATCACAAATAAATGTGTTTTATTATATATTCAGTACATAATTACGTAATAACAAATATAACCATTTGTATTGATCTTTCGCTGTTATTTAACTTATAGCGAGATTTTTTGTCTCCGGCTGTGGATTATCAGCATCATTTTAATAATACTACATTATTTTAATAACTGATAACGAGTGACGTTATTTGTGATAACGGCGATAAGCGTGTTGTCATTTAAGAGTAGCACTAATTTAAATATATCCATTAAAGTTAATTGTGCGATAAAGCGCGAGGTCGGGTCGCGATAAATTGCGATTTAACGACGTATTCGTATAAAAGTTAAAGTTTAATTTAATTTTTTCTTAAAAGATAACCCTTCATTTATCGTTATTAACGATTTCCAATTGTTATTATAGATATTTTAATGCTTATAATAACGATTTGAAATCGTCATTGTAAATTAAACAGTGTTATATGTCGGCACGGATCGAGTTGTTTACGATGGTACATACGCAACTACAAAGAGACGTCATCGCTCGACTGTATGCATGGTACGAGGTGGGGAGTGTACGACTATCGATGATGTAGATATGCAGGCCAGGGGACCAAGTTTCAGCTCGCGGATTCCGGATTACGAAACCCTGAGTTTTAGAAAAGAGAAATTTTAACAGTGGTCAAAAAGATTTGCAACTGCTACAGCTTAAATTACTCGACTCTTAATTACTCCTCAAAAATCCCAAACTAATGTAAACACTATCTCTAATAATAAGATTCAAAGATAATGTTTAGTAACTTATATTGTAATTCAATTAACGCATTTTCGGACTATGACGCAACCCACGATATGCACATCAAATTTATATTTTTGTTCCCATAATTTATTGATGCAAGCGTTACTTTGTGTAAATCCATGACTCAATAAAACAAAAATGTATTTAGCATCCTCAGATGTTACGGGATCGACTGGCCGACGTCGAACGATATCGTTGCCTCGTGTAGTGGTGAAACGTGTTGATATTGTATTTTAGTCCTAGTATTAGTGATTAAATAAAGAGGAAATTAACATTTTTTTTGTTTTGTTGATTATTTTTACATTTGCATATAAACAAATAATCTGGTTGTTAACAAAACTGGTACCAGCAATGTTTATTGCATCTTTGTAAATACACATCTCAAGAGATATCTTGCGTTATTACAACCATAAGCAGCGTGCTGTATTTTTCGTACTAAAAGATATACTTATAAATGATTATTGAAAAAAAAAACAAATGAACAGAATTATTTTCACGTTACCTGGGGACCAAATGCACTACAAATTAATGTCGATTATTCCAAGTAAAAAGGTATTTATTACACAGAAAATTAAATGAAACTATATGGTGTATTTAACCGATAAGGTTTATATCCTATTTTTAATTATATTTAAAGTTCTGTTTAGTATCATAATTGTATTAATTTTTCATATATTAACAGGTTAAATGACCATAACTTTGTTTATTTAACTAACGTATAACACAGGAACAAAAGTTAATACAAATAATTTTCGTTTCATACGAAATAATAGTACATCAGATTTTTATTTTAACAAGCAACACAGCCTTTTCAGATCCCGAAAAGATAATATAAAGTAAATAAACTACAATAAGGAACGGACATCAGTTATTATAAATCAAACTTTTTGCTTCTTCAACGCTTAAGTATTCCCTAGGTACGATACCTAATCACAGTTACAAGAGAGACTACCAGATTAACTTCCATCATATCAGGTAAATATGGGTTATGTATCAGCGGAATGTAATATTTATAAAAATGTTTATAACTCAATGTACGCAACTGGAGACTGTTATCAATTAATAGTTTTATTTGTAAATATAATGAGGCGAATTTAATTCCGCCTAAAACAGTTGTTATCGTAAAGCTGAGCGTACGATTTACCTACATCGAAGTTTATTTTGTCCCACTTATATATAATTTATCAAATTATTATAATTATCAAATTATTATAATTAGGTGAATGTAAACAATTAGATAAATATTTATCCTAACAGTCGTTTAGATTGCATCAAGTTGCGTAATGAAATTGAATATGGAAATAATATAGTTTTTTTTATCTACAGCTAACTAACACTTGGTCTGAACTTCAGCAATATTTGTTAAATATCAAGTATCACTGGTTACTTTGGTTCTCATATGATTGAGTGTTGGTATGCAAGCATTGCTATTAGTGGAGTTTGGATGGTGGTAAGATTTGTAGGAACCTTCAGTGTTAATTTGCCGCCATAATAGGATTAATGTATTTTGAGTCACACATGTGAGAGCCAGAAACTTTTCTTGGCAAATATGCTCTAACACCTAGGACCGCATTATCACTTCACATCCGGTGAAATTGAGGTAAAATTTTAGTCAAATTACGATTAAAAAATACTTAGAAAAACAACATGAATTCCACAGTAGTGACACAGATATGTTACAATATTTTTGTCATATTATTATAGTTGTCCCTAATAAATAAATAAAATAAATGTAGAAATAAAAAAAAATGAGCTATTAAAATTTCATTAGTTGCAAGTAAACGTGTCAGACTTGTCAAAGCATTTGCTTATTAAAGTTACGCTTTATTTCGAGCACTTCTTAAGGCGGTCGCGGTTCATCTACGAGCGGGGCGATACGTTCAGCGCTTCGGCTCGAACGTTTCGAGCTAATTTAACACGGGAACAGCTTCGCGTGCGCAATTACCCCGTAATTAAAAATAACTTATTAATTTAGTACTAAACGCGCGGCGCTCTTGCTCCTAATTGCCAAAATTAATCACTTTAATGTTGCGTGCCTGTTAATTTTCAGGGCATAGGGGATCGCTTTGTGCTCGAGTTGGCTCTTTGCGTTCCGGGACACGAGGACGACGTAGTACATGAAAGATAGTAGGAAATATTTATAATACATTTGTATGAAAAGATATTACAATGTGTGATATCGCTCAAAATGTGTAGAGGCATTTTGATTAGTCACGATAGAACTTACCTCATGTTTATTTTTATGTAAAATGTTTTTTGTTATCTTTCCAGCAGATGGCGTAGCTTTATATCTTATTCTATAACATTTTTTTTGATTTGTATAATAATTGTTACATCTGTAATATTATGGCGATCCTTGGGGGAGGCATATGTCCTGCAGTGGACGCGTTTCGGCTGAAATGCTGATGATGATATAATACTAATAACTAATATACAGCTTATTACAGGAAGCTAATGAGACATTCGAGTAAATGGTGAAAAATTAAAAATGATCTACACGTGCGACGCTAGCTTAGCCGTATAAAATGCCATATTAAAAATAGACAAATATAGTTTATTCAACATAAGACATAAACGGTCGGGCTTGCCCCGCAGGCTCGCCCCTGCCTTATACGAGTGCAACACACATTGTATAATTCCATTTGGTAAATGGTAGCATATGAAAGTACACAAAATTGTTCTGCCGCGTGCATACACTGGGTTCCGTGTTCTGCAGCTAAGGCACGCTCATTAGGAGGCAGTCGAGCGCGCCACCAGGAGATAGCTTGGCGGGAATGCGATCTGTCATGTTGCCAGCTGATTCTGCGTTCCGAATTCAAATAGGCGGAACGGATGCAACTCGTCTATTTGTTGTTTTAAATTAGTTCTGCGGTAATTGTTCAATGGTGTAAATAGATAGAGTAATGTAATAAATTAACATATACACTTTTGCCGTTCATTCTTTTTAGAATTAATTATTGGCAGCTCCTTCTTTGTAAAGAACAACTAATTATTTTCTGTTTCTTTTGTAAATGTTATAGGTTTTTATTATTTGTTATAATTGTTATTTGATTTCTTACCTTATTTTCTTACTAGCGGAGTACTTTTGAGATTGATTTTAACACAGTTTTATTTATTTTTATCCATCAAAGTGTAACATGATTAATTAAAAAAAAACAAGCTGAGAGTAGCAAATTGATGGAATATTTTTTCTATCGCTTATCAACAGTTGCCAGCTTCAAGAATTGTGAAGTTATTTCTTTTGTATTACATAAAAACCTTGTTTTTTTATCTGCGAGTCAAATGCCATGTTCATGTCACAACATAAAGGAATTTAAAACAATTATATTCTATCGTATAATGATAACATTTATTATACTATATTAGATTGATAGCAGTGTCACTTTATAGAAAACAAGAATGTGTTCATGTAATTTTTGGGGAGTTTTTTTTAACGGCAACATGGAAACACTTGACCTCAATTTCATATGGTGTTAGGTGACATTGAGAGTGAAGATAGTTGTGTGCTCGTCCAGAGTATTCTAGCTATCATAGTGTGACTGCTGGGAGTATTATTGTTATGGCGTTAAATATTCAAAGTTGAAGAGGCAGCTAGAAACATCACCATCGAAACTCCACCAATTACATGGGCAGCCCTGATTAGAATTCCTGAATTAAAGATACAACATCAAGGTAGTACAATATGAAAATAAAAAAATTTAGAGCTATTTTTTAATAGTAAAATTTTCAGTTACGAAGTAAAATATAAAAGGCATTCACTTATACATTGTATATTTTATTCAGAAATGTACCATAGTTCAGAATTTAGTGTTCAATGAAGACAGTCAAAGCAGCGACGCCTGGTCACTTTTATCGACAGACACATTTCTCAATCGCGTATAATTAATGATGAACATAACAATTTATTGCCCCGGCCATAATAATTATAATGTAACAATTATTGTTCCGTAAAGAACACATTAAGATAGCACGTACCAATGCGTACGCTTCGGCGAATAAATAAAATAAATATTTACATTCGTTCAATTGAAAATGCTTCTTATTTATAGGGAATAAAGGTAAATTTATCGTGATCTGAGGTAACTGATTAAAATGTTATTGTTACCATACACTCTTATTTTCTAAAGAAAATTGGTCCGCTTTTGGGTTTTATAAACGCACATTTTTCGACAGTCTATTCGAATAAGTTGAATGAATATCGAATATGATTTCAATAATAGTATTTCTTTAATTATGATAAGTGATCAATGATAATCCGGTGATATATTTATGTTCGACTATGAGATTGTGGTACCGGTATGAATACATCGAACAGATTTTATAAGGAAGTTGAAAAAGTTTTTTTGATTCAATGTATGTTTTGTAATTATAATAACAACGTGTCCCTAAAACAATTATAATTCAGAATAAAGGTATCTTTTTCACAGGCATAGTAAGCAATCGACAGATTGGTTCACGTGACGGAGAGAGATTATTTCGTTTTAATCGGGTATAGGTTAACACTTGGCTCTGATTTCACCTGATGTTAAGTGACAATGAAGCCGTAAACGATGAAGCGTGTTCACCCAGTATACATCTAGCTCTCTCACATGTACCACTGCCGGAACACAACAATGCTGTTATGGCGGCAGCTTGACATTGAGGGCGATAGTTAGCCAGGCAGGTTTAAAAAAGCCTACAGCCATCCAAACTCCCGTGGCTTGAGCCCTCCGTGTTACAAGTCAAAGTTCGTAACGCATCACCATACAAACTTCGCTACACGTTACCCTATGTTCTAACGGTGTACAACGAAAGCGCTAACCGCTACGGCGCAGAGGTGTTCGTGTCTACATAGCAATCTATTAATTGAGTCTGTTCTGCGACGACTTTCCGATACAGAAAAGAAGGAGCGAGTTGACGATTGATAGAGAGCACTGACTGGTTTATGACTTCCTCCCGTCCATACGGACAGTTAGATAAACGCGCTATTTTGAGTTCGCAATGAATGAACGCATGAATGGATCGTAATGAATGATCGCCTTCCCGACGCGACGTCCGTACAAATGGCCCTTATCGATTCCAGCGAGCAATTGTTTACAACATTAGAATGATTCATATAAATTATATGCGTTATTTGTTAAGCTACACCTATATTTCTACTAGGACGCACTACAAAAAAAAAAAGCTATTTGACGATAGAAGTATGCTTGAAAGCAGTACTACGGACTTATTATTAATTACTCACTAATTAATCGATGAACATAATAATGTAAAGTAATAAAATAAGAAATGGAGAACGACAATAATAATTTAATTAAAAACGACCCGCGCCGCAACCGTTTCGAATACACAATGAAGAAATTGTTCGACAAAAAAAAAGAAGTAACGCCGAGTGTATTAATACGTGAGGCCATTAAACAGGGTTAAAACTTTACGTTCCACATTAAAGAACCTTAACACGTCCTAACACGTATTGATAATTACGCGCGCGGCCCCTTTTGTGCCCCCGCGGGCGATAGGCCCGAGAGGGAAAAAAACCGGTGCACCACTTAACGCTATCAAGCGAAAAATATATATTTTTGGGTGATGGCATTAAAAATTTTAGTTGTGTTTCAAAGTGGACAAGGCTATGTAGCTTTATATAAATTCTTAACGGCATTTCCTTATTGACAGCAGACGTACTTACTTAAATTTTTGTACTAGACAGCGTTTCTTATACATTTTTTTGCTTAATAAAGATAAGTTTAAAGAACTTTATGACTGCTAATGAGGCGCTAGTATTTTACTATTCCATTCTATCTGAGGGTAAGCGGAGATGTCATCTTGTCTATTTGCTTTCTCATATAATCGTAATAGCCGCACCTACCTTTTAGGCGTTAGAATTAAAAGAATTTATAAGAGAAGAATAGAAAAGACAATATAACTCTCATGTTAGAGCTCTCGAGATATCTTGTAATATATAACATATTTTTTACGCTATATAATGTTTTACTAAAACCTATTATATATATGTACACACATATATATATATATATAT
>DWQX01003362.1:0-18087 GCA_018245475.1 Pharmacophagus antenor
AGATAAGAGAAATGGTATTTAGACATTCAAAATGATTAGTAGATTACACAGGTGTTCATATTGTTACGTTATCATACCCAGATTTAAAATATTTTGCAAATTATAACCTGTGTACAAAGTGGTCTCAACCTTTGGGCGGCAGTGTATGTTCAAAAGAGAAAATTCGGATACATGTGTCTTCTTTTTTAAATTTTTTATTGCAACATTTTTTTATAATTGCCTTACTATAAAGGAAATAAAAGAAACGTTAATGCGTAAAATTACCACAACTTTTTTTGCTTCATTACAATTGCCTCGACAAAGAATAAAGTATCCATAAATCTATACAGTGCTAGAAATACACTTTATCAGTCTAATATAAACAAAGACAATCTCAAAATTGTTGCAAGTCAAGATCAATTTCTTTATACATTGAAACGAGTTGGTGGATACATCTTCATTTTTAGTCCATTCGGCGCTGGATGCAAATCCGGATGCAAGCTCGGGGCTGCTAAGCAAAAAGATCACGCCTCGCCAGTATAAACTATGGCCCGTCCCGGCGCAGGGCTTTGCGGTTGGGATACTACGGGGGAGGAGGGGAGGAGTTTTATCATTATACTGCGGTTTATTTCCTCTTTGCCTTTTGTTTGACTTCTATTGACTCTGGGATAAGCTGCGGTCATTTTTTTTTCTTTTCTTTGGCCACTGTGTGGCGCTCTGCATTCGTTAGTTATTATTCAAATCGTAATCAAAATTTGTACATGTAAATGTGCATCAGTAGATTATAACTTAAACATAATGTTTGATTTATCCATTATTTATGATGTAGTAGTGTTTATATTTACATAAATTGGCTTATTGTTGTGTACGGTAAATAGTATAGGTATTTGGGTCTGTTATTTTATAATCACATATTGCCAATTTTCTCGAATCGACCTATTTCAAAAAATACTGTTTTACAGTAGCCCCTTCCTTTTTGACTTTTTTTTCTTTGATATCTATTAACATATCACATGTCTTTCGAAAGTACTTATATTTGTTTGTTATTTCATTGTCACAACTGTGCATCAATATAAAATATTAGATATACAGTTTGGAAAATATTGCACATTAATACTTTTCTGACTTATGTTGTAGATGTTTAAGACAGGTTAATTTAATCGTTTAAAACTTCTTAATTATGTAATAATTGTTACTTGTATTTTCAAGAACAACGACACGTTTGGTTTTGTGTCATCGTTAAACATCTACGAAATTTCATAAGTCAGAGAAGGATAAATAAGTAAATATTTAAAGATATGTTAATTTCATTGCTTAAAAGTATTTGTAAAGATTTTTTTTCTTTAATTTCATGTTATAAGTTAGTGTTGTGAAGTGTGAACACGTCGAGAGAAAAAAAGAGCGTTCATGTAAATTAACCAGTTTAACACACATAAACAATAGCACAAATCAAGGAAACTTTGACAACATAAAACAATTAAATACGCGCGCACTACAGTAGCTGGCAGCGGACTGGGCGGCGTAAAGCTTGCCACTTCTTAATGTGTTTTTGAATTTCGTTGTACACTTAATTATATAAAATATTATAAAAAACTTCCTCATTATAACAAACTACTTCTAAAACTAATATGATTAATTTATTAAACATAAAAAAAAATGCGTCGTTAACAAGTGCATCGATTGAAAAGTGAGATATTCGTTCATTGAAACTATAAATCTGTTATAAAATATGTTAACAACGATTAATTTTTTTGCTTCCTAGGGAACTATCTTGAGTACGCGCCTCCGACAAAGGGAGGGAATTACGTGACTCTTTGTGAGAGAATGTCTTATAAATCTTGCCTAGTACCATTTGCAGCAATTGAAAAAAATCAGTGAAGTAATAAATTCCCGACGGTCCTTCCAATGCGATTGGCATGGCCATCGTATAAAATGAGACTGCAGTGGATAATTTGAATATTTTCGTCTAAAGAATGAACATTTAGTCAATAACATCATTTTCATTTATGCAGTTTTTTTAACTTCACGCTAGATTACACCTCACTGAAGTAAAAAGTACGTGTGTGTACTTTATTTCCATTCTTTAGAGGTTTTTGTATATTAATAAAGTAGGTTTGTGTTTGACATTAATAAATACATTAGCTGACCTGGCAAACTGGGTACCGCCTAATAATAAATGAATGTCGTATTACCTTTGTGCTAAATTAGTTTTGCTGCAGCTGATGTACTTTTTGCCAATTTCGTAAGTGGTGTACAAATTCTAATTTGTCATGAAAATTTCATCGTATTACTTTCATAAAATTTTATATTAAAGGTTTTAATAACGCCATCTATTGGTCATTGCTTTAAGTAAATAACTTATTATTTTATCCAATGGAAATGCTTTACTTAAATGTACGACTAAAAATAATCCAAATTTGACCTAAAGACAATATTTCTGTTATTTTATTACTTTTGAAATAATTCACTAAAAATAATATCTTTTTACTCGCACATAAATATTATTCTATAAAATAAGTAACCTTACTGCCAAGTTTCTTGAAAATACGTTCTGTAAGTTTTTTGTAATAAATGGTAAGAGAGACAGACCAAATTCTAATAAAAAAGATTTACGACTATATTCTCCAAATGTTGTTTTGTAATTTTTTTTTTAATATTTAATGTAGAGATTCGGTTACGTATAATAATAAGGATAAGTATAGGTTTAGATGTTATAATAAAATTTTATATGGAATTAAACTTTCACAATTCATATATATCTTTAAACATATTATATGAACTAGTAGTCTTTCATAAGAATATGTTAAATTATATCCCAGAATCCCATAAATTTCGATTAAAAACTAAGAATTGACATCGTTAGTCGGCAGTGCTGGTACGTCTTACGTTATCGGCAAATTGACATTGACTGATCGTTGGCCGGCTATATAACCTCCCACGGCCCTACATACCTACACAATAAACTATTCAAAGGGAATGTCGACTTTCTTTTAGGATGTTTTAGAGAGTGTTTTTTTCTTCAATTGAAAGTTTAAAATTTAGGTCTTTATAAAACTCATTGTAACAGGAATGGGGTTAACTTTGTGTGACTTTTGTAAAATGAAGGTCAGTAAATAAATGCCGATGCTGTTTTCCCGTCCAATAGATTTAGTACATTTAATATCTAAATAATTTTTCTGATCTGGAAGACAGCAAGCAGACATATTTGTAGCAAGTACTAGAATCAAGATAAGATTATTATTACAAAATTTCATTTGGTATTTACTGGAATGCAATTTCATAATCCTCCTGCTTATTATATTGACTTATCTCAAAGCCTGCAGCTACAAGTGTTTAGCTATTATTGCATCATTAACATTGTCATCAGCTTGTGAAAATTCTGTTTTGGTTCTTTAACATGTTATATAATTGTGAATTTTATCAGCCAGAGAATCGTCAAGCATAAATTTTCCGTATGCTCTTTATGTTTATGGAGTAGTTTCACTGTCTTGTCTTCTTTATTGAAAAATATTATTGGTACAAAATACAGTTCTCAAATTAAAATTGAAGAAATTTTCACTAGATATTATTATTCTTTTGATAAGTCACAATCAAATTTGGGACTTTACAAGTGCTTATGACATTAATCTATTCTATTACTTGTTTACCTTTTATGTAAAAAAAAACCTAGAGTATTTTGTATATCCAAATCTTTTTTATTCATGGAGGTGTAAAAAATACTAGTTGATTGTATAATCGAATACTACAGGTCTTTGTTTCGTATAATGCTTTGCCATTTTCGTGATATTTTAATTATTTTTACAAATTAAAATATAATTAACAAGAAATTGATAATTATCAAAATTATATGAAAAAGTTAATGTTTATTCATAGGAGAGATTTTTGGGAAGAACACGAAACATACTATTTTCCAGTTTTGGCTTTTCTGTTATTTCTAATACGAATACACATTTCGTACGAAATTGTCATTGATATAAATATGAGATATTAATAAGTATTATTTACATTAAAATTTTCATTAAAAAAGCCAATATGTTTCTTCTCAGAAACTAAACAATATTTTCCATAAGTGATTAGCATAGATACTTTAAACCTTTAACAATGTATTATTTATGCGTTTTCGTATTATCGAAATTATTGTAAGTTATGTACGAATTATACTATCCCTTATACACTGAACTCACTGTTTGTTAGTTAAGCGAGTTTACTTAATTGTTCGCGAGTGTAAACTCTAAGACTACTTAAGTTATAATCGTTTTAGCTCTGTCTAGATTGTTAAACGTATCCTCTATACATAATATAACGTGGAACGTTAACGAACGTGGTGATATGATAATCTATTGATGATTTAAATACTCTATAAGATGTAGTAAAGATGTGTTTACGACTTTTACGATCTAATTATTTTATTATCACGAAGCGTTATAAAAGCGGACGTCCCTGGTTCATTTGAAGGTTACATTCGAAAAGTAACCCTGCCACTAGTTAGGGTTTTTTTTGACCACCTCGTTGGCTGGCTACGAGACACATATTGTCAATTTGCTACCATAACAGCATCGTTGTGTTCTTATAGCGTGTATTTTTGTCGAAGATGCTTCACCGTCATCGGTTTCGTCATGATCTGATATTAGTTTCAGGCTTTATCTCATTGCCTTAGGAATTAATATTCGAGTATTTTAGAGATACGCGCCGGTTCCTTTACACAAAGTTTAAATTTTAGGGTTTACTCGATGTTGTTTGTTTTGAGAATGAAAACCGTATAACTAAAAATCAGACTAGATATACTAGACTAAAATAAGCACAGAGTAACAACAATGTAATATGAGCAAACATGAAATAATCTTTTAAATGGAACATTATATCAAGGTGATATGGTAAATCATTTAAGCATAACAGTTATTTAATTCTTCAATAATCTCTGTAACTATTACATACAGACATAAATATTTTTTAGAATAAGACGAGTATAAAATATAAATAAATTTATATTTGATATTATATCGAATGTGTTAAAAGTCTGTGCAGATTTTGTTTTTTATTTAAGCATTGCCTTTTCTTTATTTTATTAAATCGAATTTAAATCTGGTTTTAAAAGCAATCGGTGTGGTCGATATCCATATTCATATAGAGTCCACAAAAATCTATTGTCTAAATATATCTAATCGTTTTTATATACTCCGCCTTAGCAGAATCTATCCTATCATAGTTTTTACTATGGAATTGTTTATATAAACTGTGTAGTCACATCAGTAAGTCTGTATCCAGACATAAAATCAACTCAATATATTTTTTGAAATAATTTCGTATTATCCATTTGTATTCAAGCTGCAGACAAAGATGGCGTCTACTGCGTTCGCCATGTCAGCATAATGTCAATACTAAAGCTGGCGATCCCTTGAGGCTCCGTCTCCCTTGAGGGCTGACGTTGCCGTCTTTCGCTCGTTACCCCGTTGCTTAACTTCACGCCAACAATGAGTATATTAATTATTAATCTACTTGGACCATTATAATACCCACGGCCTTTACATAAAATGGAATTCTAAGTTTTTGATTTCTCTTCAGTTATTACTTGATCACCTGTGTGGATTGCGTAATTATTCCGTTAAAGTTCAAAGTTATTTCCATCACCAATAATTTTTTATGTTTTTTTTTATCAAATGTACTGTTTCTTTAGGAATAATAAATATGTTCAATGTTAGATCAAACGTAAATAGGAATAATTTTTTGAGTGTCTTAAAAAACGGAATAACCTTTTTAATGAATCAATTTAATATTTTATTATTGAATACACGTATTTTATATCCACACGAAGATAGGAACGTTCAAAAATACATACAACGGGTGTTAATTTGATTAATCTATGAAATATTGTGACGAACTACTCTTTTTCATGTAAAAATTTTTTTACTTAATTGTTAAATAATAGATTTCATTCAGGTTTTGTTTGTTTTCTTAATCGCAATGTATGAAATGAGGAGATTCGCTGGAATACCAAGGTTACCGACATAGCTCTCAGATCAGCCAGACTAAAGTGGCAGTGGGCGGGGCACATTGCTCGCAGAACAGATGGCCGTTGGGGCCGAAAAGTTCTCGAATGGAGATTGCATGCTGGCAAACGCAGAGTAGGCAGACCTTCCACAAGATAAACCGACGACGAACAAAGTCGCTGGGATAGACTGGATGAGTAAAGCGCAGAGCCGTTCGTCGTGGCGACCCTTGGGGGAGGCCTTTGTCCTGCAATGGACGTGTTTTGGCTGATATGATGATGGTAGATTGCCATCATTTCCCCTCCAAAATTTCCCCCATTTTTTCCCACTGAATTTTACTTTAATCACAGCCGTTTATTTATGATAATCTAAATTATGCACTCACTTGTAATTTACGAATATGGAAAATTATGTCTGTCTGAAACTGTGAAACTTTCACTTCAAGACAATTTTCCGTAGATAAAACTTTAATTTTATGCGAAGAAATACAGACACGGTGTGCGTGTGTGCAGCAAGTCAGCAAATAAGCTCGGGATTCCCCGTGAAATGTGTTCATAGCGCACGTGTTCAATCACAGTAGCATTTAGTAGTGTGATAAAAACAAAAAAAAACTTATTTGGAAAACCGTGTAAAAGCGAAAACGTGTAAAACAAGAACCGTGTAAATCGGGGGATAGGTGTACCTCTGGTCCTCTGTAAAGTACTAATATCGAACTGTTCATCTACACAAGACAATATAGTTTTACTTAAAATCGAGCGTACAACAATCGACTTGCCGAAATTAAACCGCCGCAATACGAAGCTACGTGTACGGCGTGTAATCGCAGAACAACGTCAACTGAGATTACATCGTACCAGTCCGTTTCTGGTTAATTACACGTTATTGCTCAAATTTCTGTTCGACAATTCACCGCTAATTAATATTGATAATGTACTAACACTTTAGTTCCACCACTTCCCGCAGTCAGTCACGCGAAGTTAGAGTACTAAGCGGAAACTTGAAGCTCGCTGTATTCTTGACTCGAAAAGCGTCGAAGTCAAAAATTCGCAAAGGCGAATTGAATTTTCGATGGAACATGTCGAATAGTTACTTTGCATTTACGACCTGTGCGGAGAGAGAAATAGACATCGGTATGTGGAAATGCGATGAGAAATGTTTTGGTATTTTAATAATATGTTCTTGTATATTTCATTGCTTGACTGAGTGCTAAAGAGTAGAATGATATTTAGTGAATTCATAACAGCTGAGCACTAATTCCTTTGGACAGGATGACTATGTTGCTTACGTCCCATAATTCGTTTATTACCTCTTCAAGAATCCTGGTTATATTAAAATTATTGAAATGAGAATTCTGTAAGTCAACTGAGTTTGATCTTTGTCTCTATATTGTTGTTGGTCTTGGAATAGTTAAAGAGATAGTACATTTTACTTATTATTATTAACAGTTTTTGTGGAACTATAAATATTGTAATGAGTATTTTTAAGGATTTTAAAGAAAAAATCGTTATGAAATAGAGGTCAAGTGTTAGTTCAAGGCTGATGAAAAATATTGGAAAATGAACATATGCCAATTTGCTGTAAATTGCCACTAGATGATGCAATAACTCATAAATTTGTATATAGCACAACTAATTTTCATGACGACAATTGATATGAAATAAATATAAACGGGCAGGAAAACATTCCCGAAGCTGTTGTTGGGTGTGAATAAAAATTATAAAGAAACAACAATAAAACTGTGATCGGGGCGTAAGCGCTGCGTTGTCGCAGCGGAAACGCCTCATTAGGGAGCGGAACTACACCGCAACTTTCAACCCTTCAGACTCACTGTTCAGTTTCAATGGTTTCTGGATTTAAACGTTCTGAACGAAAGATGGAAAACTTTTTTTTTGCTTATTTAAGTCTAAGCATTTTACGGGAGAAAAACGGATTAAAACTCATTTGCTACAATAATAAATCTATAGATTTATATACACGTTCGATGTAGACAGACAAGGAATTACATCAAACTTTTCAGGATCCACATCGACACGTAACATAATGAACGATCGACGTAAATGTGTTTATTGCTCTTAACAATTAGGGTTTTAATTATACATTTCTACTATTATGATAATTAAAAACGATAATTTGCAGAGCACGGAATGACATTTGTAAATATATAAATAGCTAATAATAGTGTCACCAAGAAGACTGATTAAGTATATGATAAATTATAGGGTCTAACCTTTTTTGGCTATTACGGATTTTTGATTATCGAATTTACTATTAGTCAAGAGTAATTACAAACCTTTTATAGTAAAATTCGCTAGCCGCACTAATGGTATGACATTAAATCGTCTGTGTCTAACATCACCAGTCTACTAATTAAAATCGATACCCATTAAGCATCGGTATTAATCACAATAATACGTCGATGCGAAGTCCAATGAATCCATTATACCTTACACATTATTAGAAATCACCACTATCTGAATTGTCTATTGTCCTCTATTAGGTAGGGGTAAATCTTTAAGTAAGTATTAATCATGCAACTGTGAAAAGGCAGTCCATTTCATTTGAAGAAATACTATCAGACCTACAATTTTCGTCTGGGTTCTATCGCACGGTAACAATTATAGTAATGTCGCTTAAGTTTTCACCTAAAAGTGTGTATATTATATTGTTCTCGTTCACTCTATAGTCTAACATCTCCTTAACATTGATATCCATTACTTTACTGACATTATAAGGATTTTATTTTCCATTATCGCTTCAAAATGTTTTATATCTTGTTTTATTTTAAAACTTAAGAGTAATAAGTTAAAAAAGGAGTGTTCCATCGGTATTAATTAAAACGTTAGGACATGGCCATCACTGCATTAACTAGTCTCATTTTTTTTCCACGAATTTTATTAGTTTAAGCTCGACGTAATTCGACAGAGGGTAACGGATAAAACTGTCGAGGGCTCTAATTAACATCGTTCCGTGCAAACTTAATAATTTAAAAAAAAATGTAACTCACAGACTTACTCTTTGTCTTTTTATAGAGCAGAATACATATTTTTTAACAATTTTTGAAGCTAAATGCAAGATAGACCATTAAATAATACTAGCCGTCGCCCAACTGATTCAATATAAAGGTATTTTTTTTTTTTAATATAAATATTGCAATCATCCTCTATGTATGTGTATAAATTTTGGAGTGCCTCGATTCGGAAACAAAATGTTTCATTCAAATTTTAACCCTGCTTTACCCATGCGTGAGGTTAGAATTTCAAAAAAACTTTCTTAGTGCATGTCTACTTATCACATGGAATACACCCTCAAAATTTTAATTATATAAGACCAGTGGTTTAGGCTGTGCGTTGACGTAGTCAGCTAGTCTGGACTTTGATATTTTATTAGTGTAGATTTCGATTTTATTGTCACAAAATACGAATTGCAAATTACATGCTCTTGGTATTTTAAGTGTAGTTAAGCTTTTTTCTTGTCGGTTTCTACGTTGTTTTTCCATTTTATTCAACTATTTAATTTGTACTTATCGTTGTACATGGAAGGACATTTGCATCCAGTGGATAGTGTCATCATTTAACTTACTAGGCGATCAAAAGATTTTATAGTGGTTTGATTAAAAAAAACTATCAACTATAATATTATACTTTCTATAAATATATTCTAGAAAGAAGTTGTTACATGAAACAATGGTAAAAAGCGATAAATATTTCAATTTATTGCACCTCCGGTCTTAGGTGAAGGCTATCGCGGCAAACCCATTACGGGGCCAAAGTAATTTCTTTAGCAGATACTATCGCGAAGATAATTTAAAAGTGAAAAATCTCCCAGGCTTCCGCTAAAAAGTAATAACTTTATGGGAGCGCTATTTTCATGCAAAACAGCACTTTAATGCACCAAATTGGTGAATCCTTTCGGTTTACCCCATTTTTATTGTGCGTCGTATTTGCTTAGTGTTCATTTTTTATGACACTGATTTGTTACCTTCAGTGGTTACTTTTTTAATTAACGACAATTAGTTTCTTGAAGCGACGTATATACTTTATAAAGTGGTTCGTATTTCATGGAAAAGAGTTACATAATATGATATAGGTATTATAGAGAAAGTTATTAAACCGTAAAAGTAATTTATAGATTCGTTGTGTAAATTGTTAAAGCAATGTATTGTTCAATTTCTAAATTACATGGCATGAAATAAACAGCTAAAAATAAATATTAGCGAATTCGTAATTGTTGTTTCATACGAAGGGCGAAGATAAACAGGAACTCCGTTACGCATTACATTTTCTGTTGCTTTTTTTTACATTTTTTTTTGGAAAATAAACTTTTATGCCAATATCCTACAAATGCATTTTTCATAATTTAAAATTTGTCGATACTACTTCACAAAATTAAAAAAAAGTCGATAATAGTTTGAAATTATATTATTCGAAAAATTCATACTGAAAAAAGAATAAAATATTTCCGAATAAATACGCTTAAAGCGATTGAACACACGTAAAAATATACAAAAACAGTAGAATTTAGTTTTTGTTATAATGCGTTATGAGGTGGCTTTGCATCTTATTAACTTTCTTAACGATAATCAATCGCCAAAAACATTGTATAATTATGGTTTGAGCACGCAAAACATAATATACTGACGGGATTTTATAAAGGTAAAGGGGATTAGTTATAAAGGTAATAATGGTTAATGTAGTTTGTTAGAGCCGTCAGATATTAAAAATGCCTACACTTTATAGACACCCACATTTGCAATAGCACTAATACCACAATAATCTAGAAGCCGTATGATTATGTCTGATCGTTTAGGCTTTTAATACAATTATTTCGTTAACTTTACATTCGAACAGATGTCATTTTATACCATATTACAGATGTGGTGATATTGAACAATTGTTATCTTGGTCGACTACATAATTATGTTATTAAGGAATATTATTAATTTAAAACTGTAACAAAGTCCATAAAGTAATACATTCAGAAATTTTGCATTATTTTTAATTTTAGTTAATACACATTAACCCTGAGATATAGTTTGGAAATATTACAATTAGTAAATATTACGAAGGTTATAAATAACTCTACTTCGAGTTTAAGGACTTAATAACAGCGAAACTATTTTTCGATGTTTCTGTTTTGCAGTTTGCAATAAAAATACCAGATATTATTAAAATATTCAACAAAACGAAAGATTCATCAAAAAAGAAGAACGGGTTTCATAATTTCTTGTCGCCTGAATACAATTTCAATAGTGTCCGTTGCGCAGAGGCTTATTATCGCTTGCTTTGTGATGTAGAGCACCACCTTTGATTTCACGTGAATAGTGGAGTTTGTATTGTTATAGGGTTTTTTCGAAGCCTCTTGGTTAGATACCCAAGATATTGATCTGCCGCCATAACGCAATTGATGTCATTCGGAAGTAATACACATGGAAGGCAGAGTATTTTGAGCGAGCACGCATCACTATTTATGGCTTCGTTATCACTTCAAATAGTGTGAATTTGAGTTTTAGTGTCAGCCCATAGTCGAAAAAAAATTGTTAACAACGGAATCCATTACTTGGATTATAGCTTAAAAGTCATACGAGTATAGATATGCATATACGCATTTTACATTTATGTTATAATTTAATTTTAAATCAAGGTTTAGACAATTTTAACACAACTTTATTTATTTTATTTAAGCTCGCACATCTTGTTTGAAAGTGTATTTTATCTTAATCAAAAAGCTCCGCGGTTCAAATTTAGAAATTCGACAGACAAGAGCAGTTCTACAGAATGTAAGTAAAATGTCCATAAAACTTGTCGCCCCCACGGCCGCGGGGTACGACTAGGAATGAAAGAGATATTGTGCGTTTTCGTCACTTCACTTCCTTCCCTCCACTGCCCCCCTCCTATCCACCCTCGCTCGTTTGCTAACAATGACGTAATCTTTAAAGGAGATAACTAATCTCCCTAATTGATCTTTTCCTTGATGAGTTAAACAAATGGGAGGAGTGGGCAATAATAAGCATAAATAGCTCGTCCCGTCGGGATGCTTTTGAATACGAACATTCGCAGCTCTTTCTATTACGTTTGCTACATTAAATTACTTTGTTGACGTATTAAACTCCGCAGCAGGTGAAGTTTATTCCCTTGTTGCTATTAAACATGCTTTAATATAGCGATGCGTTATGACAACTTGTTAGTTTGTGTTTATGTAAAGTTTTAATCTTATTATTATGTTATAAATAGCATTGTCGCTCAAGCACTTTGATGTGCTTCGGAATGTGTTTCAATGCGTTAACAAGCAACACTTATTAGATTAACACTACTTTTTTATTATTAAGGATCGTTACCACTACGGATTAAATTGTTAATGATTTAGGACGAATTTTCATAGATGGTTGTTTAATGCTTCACAAGTTGCTTGCAATTTGTTTGTGATTTTATGTGTATAGCGGATTTGGTTACTGTAACTTTACATTTGCAGGCAATGCTCTTAAACTCAAAATTATTAGACTTTAATGATGCTTTTATTGCTTTAATAAAAAAAAAACATGACTGTAACATTCTCATGTATGCGACTTACTAAGATAAAATTTACGAATAAATTATGTTTAATACAGCAGGAGCCAGTTTTGTTATCAAAAGTTTATTTCTTGTGAGCTTTCTAAAATGGGTGACGACTTAATGGATTCACTATTAGCAATGAGACCGGATAGTTTACATCATTTCCAATTTAGTCGTAATACTATTTAACCTCTTCGTAATTTTTTTACCTAGTAATTTAATTGCAAAATAAGTATAATAAAACGAAATCGCTATTCTTATTTTTTCATCAAGAAACTTTTGCATGTATAATTTTATCATACGATAGTTTTGATGGCTTAAACTCTTATGAGATTCTATCCTTAAAAATATTATACACGTAGTAAAAGTATAAGTTTAAGTTTGTACAAAAATCAATGTTTAGGAAATCATACCACTTTTAAGCTTCAGTAACATTTTAATATAAAATTCGAAATAAATTTATATTTACCGTGACTTTTGAACGTATCCATTTAAGATTTTGTAGCTACCGATGATGGGATTGAGAATCTATGCATGAAATAATCATATCTTTGGTCGGTTGGGGCATGTGCCAGATTGAGTATAGAAATTTCAAAAATGGTCTGTAATTGAACTGAGGTTAGAGAGTTATTATTAAACATATGTTACGTGAGTGCGGACAAAATTTACGTAAATACACATGAGTCAACGTTTTAAAAATATTATTTTAAATCCTGGTGATTCAAGAACAATTACTTTTACTCTCTATTTTTTATTCCCTACTTTTTTAAAGTATAATAAAAATATGATGTTTTGATAAGGATAATAAGAGGAGGATATATTGAATAATATGGATATCATTGCACTATAATACAAAATGTATCAATCAATTGAATTATTATTTTTCTTGTCCAAATATTCCCCTTTTTCCCTTATAAGACTGATATTTTATGTTGCTGGTTTCTAAATTAAACTGTTTCTTATTTTTTTAATTTTTATTTTATTAATTAAATTATAAAATTAAAATCGGTATGGCTGTGCAGAAAAGTTTTTAAACTATATATATTCAATTATTAATTAGACGTGGTTGGGAATAACTTTATGTAAAGTTTTCCAAAAATCTGCTCACATTTATATCGCATGAGTTCACTTTATTAATAAATTCTTTTTCTTGCCAACCGCCGCTGCGCCTATCCCCGAGGGAAATAAGTACTAGTTTATTAAGTAAAAATATGAAATTAAAGTATACAGTATATAGAGTTTTATATATTTAGATATATTTGTCTTGAGCAGAGCCTAAACATAATATATCTTATCAAATGAAATGAAGTAATAGTTCAGTTCGATTTTATATATTATTAGCCTTTATCCTGTTAATCAACAGTACATTATATTGATTAGGATATATTTTTGGTGATTAGAGTTACGGATCCTCTGCTCAATACAGGGTGTAAAACAGCGATTTATTTACAGGTCATTGAACTTACTTGAAATTTTATTTATCAACGACCTTTTCAATTATCGAATTTTGACATGTGCACAAGGTTTACCATCGTACGCGTCATATTTTCCTGTCGTAATATTTTTCATGGTACCGACTATAGCTCAATCATGTCTTCTTGGTTTAGACCTGCTAGCATTACGGTTAATTAATTTTCATGTTCATTATTACAGGACCATTAATTTAGGACTATGTTCCAGACTGCATCTCCATCAGTCGTCAGTCAAAGCCTCGGCTGTTAATTAATACGATTACTATATTACCATGACGCTATAACTTCGTGTTAAGCATTGAGTAATGATGCTTATTTAGCTCGATCTATTCATGTAAGCTCATTAAGCGTAGGCTATAGGAGCGATAAATTTGTGCACTTGACAATAATGTTATTTGTTCCGGACATCCGAAATGCAGAGATGAAATTACCTTTCGAAAATGCTATTTTATTTTAAACAAGCACTGTTTTTAACGATGCAAAGATTTGTGCTCATGAGTATAATTATCGGAAGCGATTGGAAAACGATCAGGAAAATAGTTTAAATAAATGTAAAATAATTGTAACGTTGGAATCTTTATGCCGCGTATGTGTGTGGAAGCTGTATTCAAAAATAGTAAATAGTTTTGCATCATGTGATACTGTTGTAAGATTTTTTTTATACCTAATAAAGTTTTTAAGAAATTATTTTAATTCTATTGAAAGATTAAGTTGTCTTTAGCTCAGGTTGTGCCGACTGAAAATCATATTACCTTTGTCAAACTATTTTCATTTGCCAATAATTTTTTTCAAAGCAATGTAAACAGCTATAACAGTAATTAGGTATATAAAATAGATATAATTTTGCATAATCCTTACTTTAGTCTTCTAATAATGCCCGTCCAACGACATCACTTAGGTAATATGTCAAGTACGTCACCTTATGTAATACGATGCAGATTTAAAATCGACCATCGACTACAAACAAAATGGCTGTCAAGTTTGACAACGGCACAATGGCCATGCAGATAGCCGATGGTTGTTCGCAGCAAATTGCGATAACGCGAGCAAACAATGCACCCCAATGTAACATGCAGCCAAGTTCCCTGTCAATTGCGCTCCACCTTCTCGCGCTCGGCGCTCCCTTTTTGAAATTAATTACAACGTGGTATGCTGCGGAAATGGTTTTATGTTGGGAAAAATTTAAATTTCGAAACGTTACCGCCTTTCATTTTTCTGGGATTTATTACATAATATTCATGATTAATAGAAATTATTATGATACTAAAAAAACTGTCTTTAGCATAATAATATTTTTAATTCATTTCACTAAACCGTTGGTCGCGGGGTCGATTTCCGCTCAGGACAAACATCATGTGATGAAAATGTGTTTGTTTTGTTAATATATATTTCAATATTTTTTTTATTTGATGTACATGAACAAACAATGTAAAGAAAAAGAATACGAAAAAGCAACAAAAACCACAGTTGGGTAATGTATTTATAAAATGTCTATCAATGTATATATATCAGTCTCTGATAACCCGTATTACAGACGGTGTTTAGTTACATATCTTCGGATCATATAGGGTTACTATGTGTGAAAAAGTTGTAGATATTATATGTACAGATTATTTTTAACCATTGTTTTTTTCGTTTAATACAGTACGGAGAATAATCATGCTATTAAGAAATAGTGATGAGAACACCATTGAAGCAAGAAATATAATGACTGGCATGTTTTAAAGTATTATGACAATAATCAAAATTAGTACAGTTTTGAAATTGTAACAAAGATAAATAGTGTAGAAAATATAATCAAATTTTACTTTTATTATGGAACCGTACAGTCACACCGACCCGTCTATTAATCTATTATAATTTTGTAAATGTTAATTAAAAATTCGATTATTATAATTTTTACTTACATATTATTTCATTATGAATAAATTAGGAATGATGATGACTTAAATTATAATTTTTGGAAATGGAGCAAATGTAGCTTGTGGCGTTTGAACTCTTTAATCCATTCAATATTTTTACGGGATACGGCATATATCGTAGCTCAGCTTGTAACGTATGCAATACAGATAAATGGCTAGGACGGTCGAGCTTTTATACCGTTTGTTGCTGATTTACGACGTGTGTATAGTCTTAATACTTTACGGAAATACGATATGAATCGAGAACTATAGGTTTATTTCAATCATTACATTTCATTGTTTCGATCGGCGATGGGCTAATACTTGACCTGAATTTCAATTACTGTTAAGTGACAATAAGGCCGTAGATTATGAAGCGTGGTGGCCTAGAATACTTTCGGCTCTTACGGATATGACTTCCGGAACGAAGCAATGCTTTTAAGGCGATTTGTACTAAGGGTAAAAGCTAGTCACAGAGGTATCGAAAAACCCTTCTACCATCCAAACTCCACTAGCCATGTTAACCGAGAGCTCCGTGTTACTAGGCGAACGGTATACCACTGCGCTCCGGAAGCAGTTAAAATCTATTGATACTCCAGCACTTGATTATGCTCGCTTGTCCTACTTATTTCTTACTCCTCACGGAGATTAAAATACTTATTGGAAACTGTCACGTATATGCTCTCAAATCTCAGAAAAGATGCTAATTTCAAATTAAAAAAAGGTGATTTACGAAGAAAACGGAATTGGTGATTTAAAAATAGTAATTTTTAGGATTGGAATTGTTAAAATATGAAATATACACAGGGAAAAACAATATAAAAGGTAATATTAATATTTAAATATTTATGTTATTGAATGCGCTGTACCTAAAATTTAATTATTGTTATTTCATGTGTAGCGCCCTGAATTTTTTAATTGTTGCGTGTTGGCGCATTTTAGTTTAATTAAACGTCACATCTATGATAAATGACATTGCCGCACTATCAAATTTATTAACATACCTCAAACATTTTTTTTTATTACATTTAAGACTACAAAGCATTTTAAAAATAACAGATTTATACTTAATGATAGTAAACCATCGAAAATATCAATAAATGTTATAATAAAAAAGTCTTTAATTTCCGCTTAATATTATTTGTCGTAATTTCCTTGCGTAACTTTATGAGTAGATGGTTAATTAAGCGCGGAAACAAATGTGAAGAAGTACGCTTCGGTACGTATGAAAACGCGTGTAACTCCGCGTCATGTCGATTCGAAAGGCACTTAAATAGAACGCGGTGTGTCAACTAACGTATTAGTTACTGAATAAATCATTGGACATTGACGCGTGACGGTTACTTTGTTAACTATATATGTTTTCCTTTGTATTTCACAGAACATTTTGACCTTGTTGAACGACGCAATGTATGTATGTTTCCTAGCTTTAAATATATGTAGCTACGATTATGCCTCTGTTGTGGAGAGAGTAATGACGACCGTCACACGTGATACTGCTACGAAATGTCTTTTTTATATCGGTTTGGATTAACATATGGCCTTGATTTCATCTGACGTTATGTGACAATAAGGCTGTAGATGGAAAAGCGTGTTCACCCAGTATACATTTGGTTCTCATATGTACGATTGCCGAAACACAGCAATGCTGTTATGACGGCAAATTGACATTGAGGGTGACAGCTAGTCAGGCGGGTATGAAAAACCCTACCAAAATCCAGACTCCACGACTCTCCGGTGACTCGTGAATCGAACTTGGGATCTAGCGTTACAAGGCAAGCAGGTAAACCACTGCGCCACAGAGGCAGTCAAATATCGCTGTCTATTTCTTTCATAATTTATTGTTACCGAAAAATACGATATACTCGTATAGCATCTGTTGCGGTACGAAGATGTGCGATCTTATGCCTAAAAGCAGTAATAGTCGACATTTTTTTTGTTGCGGTTCATTTTAAATTACTTCTAAATTTCGCGACATACAATGAACAAGTTAAGTTTGAAGGTGTACTTATAAACATAAATTTTTCAATTATAATACTTTCTTATAATAATTTTGAATATACAATAAATGGGTTAATTAGTAATAAGAATAGTTATAATGAGAAATTTGTGCTTTTCGTTTTTTAATAATTTCATTTAACACGTCCAAATCGTAAAAATAATAAAAAAGCACAATAATTTTTGATATATATATATATAT
>DWQX01003363.1:0-18087 GCA_018245475.1 Pharmacophagus antenor
ATATTATTATTTATTTATATATTTCTAATAACATAATATAAAAATACTTAGGATTTGATTCTAGAAATTTGATGTTCATAAAAATTATATTGTGGTACATGGAACATTTTTATAATATTCATTCCCAATTATGCGAATGGGTAATTAAATTTAATATTTAAAATAATTTATGTACAAAATCACTTCAAATAGAGAAACAATAATTGACGTCTTTATAGCACTGTCATCTCTAATACTTATTGTACAAATACTTTTTATCCAAAACAAGAACTAACTGTAAAAAAAAACACAAAGATTGAACAGAATAAATGAACACGCCCACAATCAATATCTTCTATTATTACGCCCATTTCGGTCCGTACTTTATTTTAGTAAAATAAACTTTGAGACATACTTTCTTTAAAAGAAATATCAAAATTGCACAAAAATAAACAAATAAACTGATATCAATGTGCCTTACGTAATTTCCTACTATTCACTAATATTAACCAATTTCAGGGTATACTCTTTCAAACCAAAATTAATCGAACATATTTGCCAACTACAAAAAATTACTAAAGAAAAGTTATGCGTGGCTATACATATTCGTAGAAAGGAACAAAAAGATACAAATCGAATTTTTCGAACGATCTTTGTATGACGTGTGTGGTAATATAATAATTTAATTGTTGTGCAAAGCATCTTTTATCTGGTATCTATTCGATCAAAATGTCCATAAAACTACTTTCAATATTAAAACTAAAAAAATAGTGGAAATCACTATGCTACAAGCAATCAAATGTACTCAAAAAAAAAACTTTTAATTAAGATAATAGAACACCACTAGTTTTAGAAATGAACATTTTGATCATACAAATCAATAGTTATATTACTTTTACAACGAGACTGTCATTGACACAAATGATCATCACGCTTGTGTTTTAGTAGCAAGAGTTATGTTATGGACTTAGGCTTAGTTTACATATGTGCAAGTGGCTTGGCTGGGATCGTGGTCTGCTCCAGTTTAATTAATCTGGATTTGATGAGGGATTAAGTTTGTGCGACGCGTGACGGATCGAGAGCTCCACTCGTCCTGCTCCCGTCTGCTGCGGTTTAAAACGGATTTACCTCTCATTCCGTCTCCACACAATTTGTACACACATTTCAGTAAAGTAATACTGCTATTTCAACGATTAAAGTCACGAGTTTAATATCTTTGCGAGTCTTTAAGCTGTTAAATTTGAACATTACCCTAAGTTCCCATATATATTTAGAAATTATATAATTATAAGCGTTTAAATTTTAGAATATGCCATAGTTAAAAAAATACTAAAACAATTATAGCGTCTGTATCGCTTTCATTGTTTTTGAAAATTAAAACTTTTAAAGATATAAATAAAATTATAGTGCAATTAGATTCCCCCGTTACCAATAGAAAATAAAAATAACAATAAAAAACAATTCAAGTTTACTACCATACTGAGATATGCGATAACTTTCGGAACATGAAACAAAGTCCATTACGTTAATGTTAAAGAAGCGCAACAATACGTCACTGTCAGCAGCGCCGAGTGGGGCCGGAAAGTGATTTCAAAGGCGGAATACCCACGTCGTGCCATGACTGCCGATGCCGTCACGTGAACTACATTAATATAGCGTTGAATTAGTGGACGAGATGGTTCGTCTCACTTCTCACTACACAAGCGATAAAATTCATAAAAATCTATAGTAATTGTGCCTAAGCTCTGCAAGAGTCTATCGTCAATGTGACACCTAAAATTTGCGTAAATAGTATCAAAACCAGTACTTACAAATCACATGCCTTGTTCAACGCGTTACGTTCTTTAATAGTTACGAGCACTACCATTCGTTACGAAAATTATAACTCTAAATAACATTATTTTAATAAAGTACTGATTACATCATTTATTACAACTGGTAATTACCACACCACGAGTATAGTGTTATGATTGGACATAAGGTGCTTGTATTGAAGCTTTACATTATCCTAATCGCTTTGAAACAATACGGTACGTGTCATAAACATATTGACCTAACTAGGAACAACAACTTACAAAAAAAAACAATATGTTTCTATTTTAAGACCCTACTAGATTACTCTTAATACAAGAGAGATCCTATACCAGTCAAGAACTGTTCTTCATCTCTGTTAATAGAAATAAAATAAACTGATGTTTTCAATAAATGCGTAAATTAATTTCTGTGAAAAAAAAGGAACCAAAATTTGCAGTCGTATTAAAGCCATAGAACCAAATGGTGCGCATGAAGATATTGCTGCTGCAACATTGCGAAAACGTACTGGAACTACAACCGGTCCCGTGTACATGACAAGGGGGAATAAGTCTAAAATGTTATACATTTCTTTTATTTATTATGCCTTTAACCTATAGTATTATTTAATATTCAAATATGTTTTAGATCATTCATTGCAGTAGTATATAGAAACACGTCAGCAAATGAGGCCTGCGTTTCCATATACATCTAAATCAATCTATTATAAAATGTTTTTCATATTGCATTGATTTCTATCGAGCCAACAATATATTAACACTGGCATAGCTACCACTTAAAAAAGCGTATCAGAGTATTTCTAAAGAACTTAAATTAATAATAAAAAATTATTACTATATAAACGCGCTCAAAATAAGTTAAACTGAAATAGTATGACGACCAAAATCCAACTTGCGCGTCTTCAAGAAGAAAGCGAATAGGCTATAACTGGATTAGTGCACTTTATCATTACAGATCACATAACCACTTAATATCGATTGTAATCTAGCACTAATCGAGTTAATTCGAGAAAAAATGTTATGTAGTATACAGAAATATAAAACCTACATTTTGAACACAAATTATTAACGCATTTAGATTTTGCGATGTTTTTAAACTTGCAAAATGGTTTTTACTCAACACATCGCCCGTCTTTAAAGTAATGAACACGTCTTCGTAATTACAGAATTTATCCTATAACAAGCACGAACAACAGAACAGCTTTAGCAACTTTATAGCATATAACATATTTGTATCAGTTACTTAAGTCGCTTGTCAGCAACAATGCGGCTACCATACTATAATACTTTAAGCACTTGACAATCATGAACAAACAAAATACTTTGTAATATGCAGTTAAGAAGAAACCTGTGCATATCATATATATAAAAAAGAAATATCTATATGAAAAACAAATTGCCCGTTTATATTATCAGAATAACAACGTCTTATCTAATTTAACTGTTGGATTACGAGTACGCGGTGCTTACCCAAAAAAAACAGTTCTAAAAAAATTTATGTTGATTGCGGACAATCTCCAGTAGAACCGGTTTCATCGGGAGTATCATTAATAGATAACTGATGATATAACGATTAAAAATATAATTAGCCCAACTTTTTTTGGAAAAAAAAATTAAATCTCTTTCAGTATTGATAAAAATTCATTTATGAGAAATACTTTAGATTTCATCGAACACTAATAATGATATTAGTCTAAAAAAAATTAATATAGTGGCGCTAATCGTCGGGTTCAATTGGTCGTAAGTATAATATTGAAAACAAAACTCCTTTTTCATCCAAAATATTTTGACAAAAAAGAATATATTACGAGGCTTAAAATTATGTACTGGCCGAAAGCTGTCTCGATGGAGATCCCAGCGCTTATATCTGATTGCAAGCAGTAGTATGCAAGTCACTTTTTCGGTTTGATGAAACTACGTATGTATTATAAATATCGTATCCGGCATTTTCATGTTATAAACAAATAATTTACCACCGGATGAATATACTTCTCGTTTTGTCGCTTTTGTTTATAACAAAGAATATATCAAATAATTCGTCTCTTATTTAAAAATTATGAATGGGTAACATTAACATCTTCAAATATGTGTATGGTAATCTGGAGTCAAATCAATAAACTATAAACTCTTCATTTTTATATATATTAAATCTAAATGCAGAAATAGGGCGTATTGAAAATACGATTGTCCAGTAATGAGCTGTTACGGCCATTGTAAATAAATTCATAGGCGAAAACAAAGACCATACTGGTAATTGAATTTTACAGCAACGATTCCTGTGGCATAAAGCGCAGAATATATTTCTAATAACAATATGACATCGAAATGAACTTTGATAAAACTTAACCACTTTTAATTTTTTTTGTATATGTTCATCAATGATTAAAATACTTATTACAACTGAAATAGTTGAAGTTGATATAACAAATATGTTTATTTAATATTTTTTATTTAAAAACTGCAAAATATTGTACATCAGGCAGCCATAATTCTATTTTTTTAGTTGTATTGGGTGTGGTGATTGCTACATTTCAATATTAATAATATCATCACCATCATCATTATAGAGGCGATGCTTATTTCTTGCTGTGGACAGTCGAAGGCTGATCCTGCCCTTTATTAATATAACTATAAATAGATTTAAATATAATTAGTGTTGAGGTAAGTTTAATTAACATTTCGAAGCTGCTTAACTATGGTATCATAATTTATGTACAATAAAATATTTATTTAATCTTTCTACATTTCTGTAACATGAATATCACAGAAACAAGAAGAAATATAAATGAATCTGGATTTTATTTATGTATGGGTACACTTGAGCTATAATACTACACATAAATTTTGCTCTATCCACGGTCTGATCACTTAACCTTGAGGAATTTTTTCTTATCCAATTAGAACCAAAAATGCTTGAGGTAATTTTTCCGTTTCTAGACACGATAATTGGTAAGGTAAGATGTAACTAATACTTACATAATTACACAATCTATAAAATTACAAAAATGTGTAGTGACGATGTAGATATAAATGCCGTATGCAAATACTTAATTCAGTAAACAGCATATTGGCTGTAAATATGAAGCCGTGTCTGTAGGTGGCATCGCCCAGCATAAATATTCGGTATAACTTATGCGCGCAATGTCCCGCACTTTAGCCATACAAAAACACCTCCTAAGCGGAGCTTTGATTTAAAATTCTAATTTTATGATTCACGTAGTTTGCATATTAGAAGCACAACATATTTTGCTAAAGGCATTTCAAATGATTCAAGTCTGCTTGTTAATTATTTCTGTATTAACACTAAGTAAGATTAGGCGCGTAAAAGTGAGTTAAAAAAGGGGAGTGAAAAAATGTCACAATAATTTTCGTGATTCGTGTCCTACAAAACGTATTCCCGAGGATTACTTTCGGCAAGTTGCGTAACTAATGAAGTAACTTGTGACACGGGTCGGGCCCGGGATCGACGTAATCAAATTAATGAGAAAACTTCACTTCAATTTAGGGTTTCCTGCCTCAATCTTTAGGTTTCTTGGCAGCGGTCAAGTGCTACAATAAGCATGATGATTGTAGTTTCAATAAATTTCAGAAATTCACCTTGCTAAGGGTTTTGTTTACGAAGTCATAGGCAAAATCGACATAAAACTCAGTTATTTAAAATAGACTACTATGTAGCTTTTTTGGCGTTCATAATTTATAGACCACCCCGATTCGCCCATTCTTTGCCGCTTCATGTGTTTTCTAGTAGAGGAGCATAAACGGCAATAAGCTTCTCAGCAGCACACTGTACAGAATGAACAGTCACCATAAGCAACTTCTGTTTATATGACGTACGGGCCAGCCATCACCCCTTAAATCTTATTTGAGAGGAGGTGACCCGTCCAAAGATGCCATAAATAAATAAGTTTAATTTTTATAACTTTATAACTCTTATAGCTAAAACTTTTAAACGGTAAATCACATATTATGACACCAACAACAATAAAATTATTAAATAAAAACAAAATCCAAATGTTTATATTGGATGATTTGAAAAGGACCATACTAAAATAAACCTAATTTAATTTACTATAAACGTTAAATAAGATTTTGTTAATTTTGGTGTATTTAGAATTCTTTGTATGTTCGACATGTTTATTGCTCCCCTCTTGTTAAAGTGAGCACTGAGGTATAAAATTCTAAAATCAACTAACGTTTTCTAAGTCAGTGAATCGCTCATCGCTCAACAGTCTTTCGCGCAACACGTTTGCCATTTGCTGTGGAGATTTCCCTTCAGACAAATTCATCGTGTTGATTCAACTCTGTTTACTTTGAAATCCTTTTAGGTTTGTTTGAAGTTTTGTTATGTTTGCTGCTTTTGCTTTATCTGTAGTCAATGTAAATGATTAATTTATCCCCAAACGTTACTATTAACATTTTCAATAACATAAGGTTACGGTCAGCAAAAGACTCGCTTAATTGAATCCGTGCATCTACTATCGAATTAATAACTTATTTGCACACTTTGCTTCTATTTTCAAGTTTATGGAGCTAACTTGGATATCATACTCTTATATTTTTTAATTTTAATGGTAAAGAAAATGTAATTTATATTAAAATAATTCTTATACTTTTTACTTACTAACGGGTATGCCTGATGTGAATTGAAAAACTTTTATTACTTCACAAAAATTTCAGTAATTACTACGAACAATCGATTTTATCATTACACAATATTGACACTTCTTGAAATAAATTTAATTGAACACCTAATAATAAGTGCTAGAAGTATAAAAACATTTAAGTTTCTGACACAAAAAAAAATATTTTGTAGATTTAAGTGGTCTTTTTAAAATATCGTAAGGCTGTATCGACTAAGAGACAGGTTATTCAAGTCGACGATTTTTTATATACGATAATATCAGCCTCGATAAAATTAATTTATTATACTATTATACTTTTTGACATTATCATTTCATTATTTTATTTTGATAAAAAATATTCACTCGTATAATTTACATTAAGTAAATTTACAGAAAAAAATATTATATTAATATTTTTATTTAAATAACAATTAAATAAATCATAAAACTTTCAACATTCTTCAGGATGCCATTTTATTTAATTCTAAATAAGAATTATTATATTCGTGTAAACGTGCATTGCATTCCATAAAATATATCAGTGTTTCAACATCTTCATAAAACTAAAAATTTTGCGGACATATAAAAAATTTTTGATATGTATAGTATTAAAGAGTACTATACTTTCCAAATGTTATGTTTCTTATTAAAAGTCATAACGACGCGTATATAAGACTTCTTTAGATGCTAGCACTAACCGTCGCTTAAAGATGTAAACTGATATATCTCGGTATTTTAATGCCTACAGCAAGATTTATACCTAGAAGACCTGGCAAAAAAGAAACCAGTCAGTGTGAACTACTATGTGGCAAGTGCTTGTTTTGTTCTGAAACAATTTATTGATTTGTTAATGTTATCAAAAATAATTAAACCCAAAGTCTAAAATCAAAAAATCACACACTTTGATAATGTCAAGTACATAAATTGTTACAGGTTGCACTATTTATTTTTTACCTACTCTATTTCCTTACACATCTCTATTTATAAATCTATTATATTGAACAGCCTAGTTGGGACGCTCTATAAGCTCTCGGGTATAACCTACATAAATTCCTTTGTACTTCCAAAATATTAATCAACGTTTGACTTTCACTGAAATTTGAAGATTTAGTAATTAATTTCGTACAACGTGCGTCCCGCATGATGAGTAGTCAAGTATCCCAATTTCGAAGCGACCTTTATGGTACAATTAATTTTATCACTACACATATAATACGTATATAAAATTGACGTAATAAACAAACAAATAAATAAATATGAAAGCATGAAAAATGTTATCCATTATGCAACAAATTGCAACAAGATCAGAAATGTTTTAATAACGATCAATATTTTTTATGTGTATTGTTATTACTAAAACATCCATTTTCAAACACATAGAAATAAAATAAACATACACAGGCAGAACAATATCTCCGTAGTACAGTTAGTAAAGCGTAAAATACTACACATCATTATAAAAGCTTTTGCTTGGTACTTTTTTTATTAATTTTTTAATTCTTTTTCTCATGAAAATTCACATACTAATCTCAATAATAGGCTCCCTTATAATTTAAACTTTGTCGTTTCTGTATCGCGTAAATATTTACAAGGTACGATACCTTATATTCCTCGATGTTTCGGCGCGAGTTGCATCTGCTGTGGTCACGAGGCAGACTGATGTACCTCAGCGTCGTCTTCGTGACGTGGAATTTTAGTTTCTACCCTTCTACTACTTCTTCACTTGGTGTTTATTGTCGATCACTGAAAATCTGTCGTTATTGCGATGCGATGAATTAACAATATGCCTTTGAGAGTAAACATTGTTGCGTAAGCGATGGTAACACTTGCTGATTATCGGATTCAACGATGTTGACAACTGATAGCTATCCTCCCGGTTGAAATTAAGATGTTTTCTAATCTCTACCGCTTCTTTAGCTATTCTTGTAGTGTCAGTCAGTGGAGAGGACCTGGGGTTTATCCAGATCTATCCAATGGGCGGAACCCGACTCCAGCAAATGTTTTGCAACAGCTGATTTGTTAACCTGTCTAAGTCTGACGGCAATTATTTTCTATATTATGATCAGTATTACATTCAGAATGATGAAATAGCTATGGGCAGTGCAATAGCGCCGGTGATTGCCAACATTTGAATGGAGTATTTTGAGTAGCAGTTGCAGGCACAACTGTCCCAAGTGAAGATATGGAAGAGATATGTCGATGACGTTGTACTCCATGCACACCAACATCAACTTCATGTTTGAAATAGAGGTAGAGAAATTGTTGGCTTTCTTCTATGTTAAAGTAACGGCAAGAGATGATAATACCTTGGCACACGGAGTGTACAGAAAATCAACACTCACGGAGAGGTATTTACATGCAGAGTCCCACCATCACCCGCGACACCTGCAATCCGTAGTTTCTTCACTCACCAACAGAGGATATGATATCTATGACCCTGACCATCTAGAGGATGAGCTTAAATATGTTCAGGAAGTAGGAAAGCATAACGGATACTGAGAAAAAAGAACACTTCCAAAGCGAAACGAAAAGCGACCGAGAGTAGATAGAGAGCCAGCATTCTTACCTTATATAAAAGGAGTCACGGACAAAGTTAGAAAAGTATTACAAAAGCACTCCATTAAGACTGTCCACACTCCAAGATCTGTAATCACCTGTCTACCCTGAAAGATATCATTCCTCTCCAGACACCGGATTTATATAAATTTCACTGCAGCTGTGATCGTTCCTAAATAAGAAAGATGAAAAAAGCAATCGCGGAAAAGGAAAAAAGCAATCGCGGAAAAGGCAAGAAGCCGCGGTTAGACTTAAACAGTTTAACAAGTCAGCTGTTGCAGAACTCTTGCTGGAGTCGGGTTCCGCCCATTGGATAGATCTGAAAAAACCCCAGGTCGTTTTCACTGACCGACACTACTTTACAAGAATAGAGAAGCGGTTGAGATTAGAAAACATCTTAATTTTAACCGGGAGGATAGCTATTGTTTGTCAACATCGGGGGGTCCGGTATTCGTTAAGTGTTATGGTCACTTTAGCAACAATGTGCTCCCTCAAAGGGTATATAGTATAAAGTATAGTATTATTTCGTCGCATCGAAATACCGACAGTTCTACAGTGACAGACAACAAACGCCAAGTGAGGGTAGGAACAAAAATCCTCGCGTCACGAAGACGACATCAATCTACCTCGCCACCCCAGCCGATGCAACTCGCGAATCGAGCAATTTTAGATATCGTACCTGGTGAATATTTACGCTATATAGACCCGAAAAAGTTTAAATTTTAATGTATAAAGGTCGTAGAAGTTTAAAAACAGGCTCAATGTAAAAAAAGTAAAAGGTTATATTTAGAAATTCGATTGTTTAAAATAGTATGCAATTTTACTTTTTGAGCGCTAAGAATTTTTTCCACTTTCAAATGCCGCAATTTCGTAAGGTACGTGTAATCGAAAACCACAATCAAAATCACATGAAACTAGACTTAACTCTATCTAGCGTGAAATCTTATTTCATTCAAACTGTATCCTTGAAGTGAATACAAATGCAATATCAATGTAAACTATGCGCTAAGAATACGGAACTTGACAATAAACATAGTATATAATTCACTCGTATGCTTGTATTATTTGTAAATAAATAGGGTAATAATAATTGGCATAATAAATGAAATTCATATGTGTTAATCAAACTAAATACTGCTTTAAATTTAGATTAAGGAACATAAAAAAGTAAAATATCGTTTAACGACAGGTATGACATCAACATTCATAGCTATAATCGTCTCTATGACTTGCCTTCTACAAGGCTTTGTTTGAAACTGGACTGAAATGCTGCAAACTAAATAATACAAACTTTTGATTTTTTTTTTCTTCAATTTCGGATCTTACAATAGCTAAATCCGTATATGCTTGTGCTCTTCTACAATTTTTATACTTTTTTATTCAACTACAAGTTTATGGTGTTTTAAAATATAAGTTCTAACTAAATTTCCAGCATAGTACGACGGAAAATTCTTATTGTTCGACTCGATACTTGAAGCGGGTATATACATAAATTCACGTGTTTTACATCAACATATCAAGAAGTCATACGCCGGGATACACATCATAAAACTGTTAAATATTGACGTGTTCGCGATAAGGGTCCCATGAAATGTATCGGTCCTTATAAAATTCGTTTTTATGTTTTCGATAAAAAGTTTGTGCACATTTTATATGTTAAAATGTTTTTGAGGTACCATTATTCAAGTCTATCATTACGAGTATTGTAAATCTTCGTGTCAATCGTTTTTTGTTTATTATTATATCATACATTTAAATTTCGATTAAGAGTTAAAATATCCGTTGAGCTGTTTTTGCTTATGATTCATACAATTTTTTTTGTCATTAATTTTAAAATGATGAATTATGTAAACGCAAGAGCATTTTATGTACTTACGAGTATTTGTAGGATTTTGAGAATCACAATTATTACAATTATCTGCATACATTTATTATCAATAGATTAAAGTTCATCGTAATACATGTAAGGAGATATCTAATTCAATTCGTAAACAATACATTAACAATAAAACCAGACTTGTGATAATATTAAAAGAGTATTAAATCTTTTTTAAAAGTTTTTTTAAGTATTTATCTCGGTGTGAAAATTTCTTGCATTATTACTATTGGATATATGTTTTAACTCCTTTATTCTTATCAAAAATATCGTAATTTATAGGTCATTCATTTGAAATGCATCAGAGATGAGATTTAACTTACAAAACGATAACGTCTAAAACAATGAATCTATGTTGTCTACGTCGTCACTGATAAGTTTACTTGGCACCGTTTCATCTTAACTTCCCGTACCCTACTTCCTGTGATAAAACGATATGAACATTTTTTTATTATAATTTAAATTGATAAGTCGATTAAGATATTTTAAGATGTCCTGAATTTAATAAAAAAAAGTATTCTATTTAACTGACGAAAAGACTTTCGCTCCTAATTTGACGCGGATCTCAAATAACTTTAGAGCAATCCTTTTTTGTTATTTTTATTTTGTTGGATAAAGCACATAGGTATACATTGAAAAAAAACCTTAGAATAAGAAAATAGGGATTGAATGATTTGTGCCAATTAATTAATTTATTATTTTATTTATTCATTTATTTAAAAGTTTTAATGCACAAAAGTTTGTATATAACGTGGACTGGTGCCAAACGGTATTCTCTGCTAGGCATTTTAGAGATAGAAAAGATAAATGTGGGGGTGCACAAGTTAGTGAACAAACAAAACGTTTAAGGAATAAAAAAGATACGTAAGTAAATATCCGTTAAAATGTATAAATATATTTTTACAGCTAAAATAGTCTAATCGTACCAATTGATATTCTATTCAAAACCCCTTTCTTAGTTTGATATTAAAAAAAAACTGACTGATACATTATGAATTAAACATTTTTGCTTTGCTGCTGCATATTTGAATGTTCCAGTTTAATTTTATCCATACAAAAAATTAAATGGAGAAGCCAAAGCAATTCTGTGCTAAAACTATGACGGTTCTATAAAATATGTATAGGGTATACATACATAACCATATATTATACTCATCAGAATCATTATACATCAATAGGTGTAAGTATGAATTACATGTACAATACTTATTTATAAGCATATAGACGATACATTATTATTATAATAATGTAAGATATTATAATAAAATAAGGAATTCGATAATTCTTATAACATTATAAAAATGCAATTACTTTAATTCAGTCTTAATACATGTTTTAGATTATAATATATAACATATAATATATTAGTTTACATATTGAATATTATGAATATTATGGTATTCCTTTCCCTTTTTTTTTAAAGGTAATTTCTACATACGATTATAGTTCTGATTTTCCGTTACAATACCTTTATCATGTAAAGAAAATTTAGCTTCACGTAGCCTGTTTTAAGTTTCTGCCTAAGCCTGTTTTAAATTCACAATTTACATCTGCAGTGCTGTTTGTGCAATTAAACATATAAAAATCTTTGTTCTGAACGAGCGCGCTTTAACATTTATAGGCTGAACCCATTTTGTTAAAAATTCTATCATTAATCGTAAACTGATCGAATGTGTCGAGAACATGGGTCTAATACTAAAATTGTGCTGAACAACAATGTAACCCATTGGCTTCATCTTCATAAATAATAATTGATATACAATTGTTTGAGACTACGAATAAGACATAAACTTTTATTACGTAGTTTTTTATTTAAATGTTTCGGCTTACCCTATAATATTTTGCACAAAACTATTATAATTTTATGTAAAATATTATTATTTTGTGCAATTAATAACACATATTTAAAATAACGACTTTTTTCACATATGTTTTTGCACTTTTACCCCGTACCTGCTTAAAAAACTTAGTTCAAAATGAATAACAGAAATATTTCAAATCTTAATATTTACAGTAAGTAAATGATTATTCATTTCATGACTTGGTATACTTCAAATCAATATTTATTGTTGCCTCTTTGTTTCTTTTGTACAACTCCGGAAATTATAACTAATTATTTCTGTTCACATAGAATAGTGCCAATATACTGCCTGTTTTGCACTTTTGCTATTAAAAAATCTAATCACCCATTACGTATATGTCGGTTGCACCCTATGAACAAATTCAATATTATCTTGAGGCAACTCAAAGCCGCACTATGTTTTCCGGACGTTCATAGTTCAATTCAAGAATACCGGCAATTTTCACATTTTGCAAACACGCCCGTTGTTTCAGAATGTAAGCAAGAAAGTATCTCAATCTCTTTTTATTTAGAGATATTTTCAAATATCCAAAATGAAATCAACGATTTTCAAATAAACACTGATTTATCACCATTCTATGTATGTTTTTTTTTTCTTATCGAAAAACTTCTTGTATACACAAAGGAAATGTACTATGTGCACGACGGCACACCTCTTCGTCTTGAGTTTTAGCATTTTTGTCACGCGAGCTTTCATTCTGATTGAGTTTAGGTATAAAGGATAAGAAATAGCAAACCCCATTGTTGTTTCTGTTGATGATTATAAACGCAGTTAATATATTTTTATATGGTTACCTCTCTGCTTAATACTAATATTTTTAGAAAGGTAATGATATACAAACGTACTTTCACAATAATTAAAATTGACAGTGACTTTGAGAACAGCACTCGCATTGAATCCAAAACAAATTAAATAATATCTTTTGATTTTTACACATTCACTTCAAAAAGATAACGAGTATACGAAAATATTATAGAGTTTACTAAATTAACTTATACTACTAAGTGTTATAGCTAAACGTGAAATGTTATCGCTGCACCTATTACTGTTGTCAAGTAGTAACATGCAATCATTATTATATTCTCGTATGAGAAGCACTGTATCCAATGAGTAGCTAGGCTAATGTCTTCTTGTCTCTTAAAGATACGCGAAATATAGTGACTTGTATAATCTACTAACGTTATAACTAGCGCACTCTATTTATAAATAAGACGTATCACCCACAATGATACGTATGTCCAGCTCGTCCTGATATTTTCTAAAGAAAAAAAAATAAAAAAATTCCAATCAATGCTTGGTAATAATTTTTATAATAACTAGTATTATAACCAATCTGTTAGCATAACTACTTTGTTACATGTATTTATTGAAATAGGGAGATATTTAAATAAAAAAGTTAATTTCATCATCATCTTAAGCTGGTTACAGTGCACCTTATATTTTCTAACTGATTATGTAATTACAATATTATTTTCCGTACTTTAAACCTACAAAAACTATTATTATGAGTTCCTTATAGTTTTAATTACAATTAGTGGTCAATAGTAGTTATCACAATTACATTAGTAGTATTTGTATACTTTAGCTATTTAAAAACTGCCATATTAGCGTCGTCGAAGTCTAATATGCTCTTAGGTCTTTAAGATCTATTGTAATGCTCGTTATTTCCATAATATTTTTAGTTATTACCTTCCAGCTTTTCTCACAACTTCAATACTTAAATGCTTGATTTTTTACTGCACAAACATTTGACTATGGTCGCCATATTTCAAGTGATATTTTATTTTTATTTTCTACACTAACCATTAGTGGTGGCAAACTGAAAATTTTTCATATTTTGGGCAGCTATTTAGATAAATTGTTACGATAGTAATATTCTGAAGAACATTACGTAAATATGTTACTCTCAAAAATTTATTTCTCTCAAGATATCAATTTCAATTCAGGTTAAAAATATTGTTATTATTAACAAAAAGAAAAATTATCTACTTGTGTTCAAATATTTTTCACACAAGAAATACAAATACAGTTAGAACATTAATTAGAACTAGTCTCTAGATGATTATTATTTTTGACATCTTTATTACGTTAATAAATGCTTCAAGAATCACCTATAATTACGTTTTGAAATTGCCTCTTAAATTTAAATTACCTTTGAGAAAATGTTATTTGGTTAATTTCCGACTAATACGTCTCTGATGACTAATTATACTGAAGGCAGAGTGTAATCTCTTGATATATTGAGTTTAACTCCCGAATGCGTAATAATGAGGAACTTGAACGTAATCTGTAGTTACAAAAAATGAGGTGTTAATATACAATTTTTATTTTTGAATATACTACGCCTTACTTTATAACTATATTGTTGTATTCAATACTACATGTTTAAAATTTTTTGCAATAAAAGAGCGTAAATTGTTATTTCGTATTAATGATTTGCCTTGTGTAAATAAATTTTGATTAAAATATTTGAAATAATAATTTAAAACATTCATAGTCTGAAGAGATCTGTTTTAATAAAATCTGGGGCGATAGTAAATATGTCAGTTCGAAAGAAGATGGATAGTCAATGCGTCACGTAATATTACAGTAAAATATCAGTTAAGAGCTTCCTCATTTCTGTCTGTAAGCTAAAAAAGGAAAAATCAAAAACTAAACCATATAAACATTATTTATTAATTGATCAATGATGTTGTCGAAAAAAATCGCTATTTTTTATATTATGTGGATTCTGGGAGAATATTTTTGATCCATTCGTCGTTCACTCTAAGGACTGTTAGCTTAAGATAACAACAGCAATCCAATGCCCCTTTAGAAACACTGAGGCCCTTTTAAATATCTCCAGCGGTCATCTATGGGTCGAATAAAATTGTTCGAGTTGACCAAACGGGGACTAAACCAATGGTATTGCTGACATAAACTGCAGAGTAATCGCAAGCGTACATTAATACTGTTAAGAATAATATTATAGCTATTCGACAGAGATAAATAGTACTGGTACTAAATAATACTACTTTAATTTTAGACGTATGTAAATTTTTTTAAAACTGTTCGAATTACATTAGTCAAAGGTTATCGTAATTCTAATTATTATAATCCTGATCTATTCTAATATCTTTTGCAATATTAAAATAAATTCGTTTTTATTCTTATGATCATCTATTTATATTTACATAGACCAGTTTATAATAAATAGTTAAAAGAAGTGTCTAGATAAGACCTAAAAAGGTTTTCATCAGACTAATTTCCTACGCAAACTGATAGATATATTATACGTGTTACATAGCAAATGACTTACAAAACGATGTTGTTATAAGTTTAACTAAAAACATATTTCGTAATCAATATTATTGTGGGAAACGATTTTGATAAATCTTTTTAATTTATAGTATATATTTATATTAACTATATAAAAGGTACTTATTAAAAATGTTTTAGTAAGTCTTTAAGCATATTCATAAATATTCACACTCGCTAGAAAATAAACACATGATAGTAGTTCACAAAGTAATAAGTACTGTTTAAAAACATCAAAAAATACTAAGAGCAGAACACACAATTGTTTAAAACTACTACGGCATATGTTTTTAAAAATATTGCAGTATAAAATATAATACAATTTCACAGTTCCCGGCCAACGTAGATTAGAATAATTAATTAAAGTCTCTGAAAAGTGTACTAAATTTTGAGCAAAGAAAGAAATTAATAGATAAGATTTTTATCGGATTAAAGTTCTAACGCAATGAATTTGAATCTTATTAAGGTGTGAACTTAGCACTGTACACAATTTAAAATTAAATTTAAATCATTTAAGTGTCTATCATCATTCTGCGTTCAATACTTTTCATGTTCCTAGTTTTTACGTGACGCTATATTCTATATAGTTATTACACTATATTTGCAACAGATTCAGTGATTTTCTTTCATATATTTTCAAGTTTACAATATCCACTAGTTTCAAAGAAATCATGTTCGTATACGTAATAATTTCAGCAATTTAAAGTTTGTGCTTTCTATAAAACAGTAGTTTTTTTTACATTCGTAAAGTCGTACACTATATTTAAGAAATAAACATAATAATATTAACGGCATATAATTATGGAGTAGTCAGTAATAAAATTTCTCTATTTCTAATAGTAAGCAATGTTAATAGTAAATAGTCAAACGTGTTCGCCTAGAAAATTTCTTGTTCTCCCATTATTAACAGCTAGAATATAACAATTCTATTATGGCAATGGATTGACGTTGAGAGTGCGCTGCCAGAAAGCTCCGAAAACCCTACTACTATCGAGACTCCACTACGCATGTAACACGGGAATTAAATCTGGGAATTTATAACGCAAGCGGTAAATCACTGCTCTAGAAAGACAGCCAAAATATTCCGATATTCTACTTGAAAGGTTTTGTTCTCATTAAGAATATTTTTATCTGTTTACAATAATAGATCGATTCCAAGATCCATGGTATATTTTAATTTTAATTCAATTTATTTATTACCTTTACCTTACTTTCCCCGCAAGTCGAGGAAATATGCTCATTTTCTAGTACGTAAATTGAAGTGCCCTTCACTTAACTGCCAATCTCAGATATCGAGTTAGAATCTTGACTGGTATAAAGAAGTACATGGCGTATACTGTTGTTACAAATCATTGTTGGGGCAGTAATTGTATTATAACATTCTATACATCAATCAATTCGAAAACAAATTCTATATCCGAGTAGTTTGTCTATGAATCTAATTTTTAATTAAACTTACTTTATAGATATGTAATACATTAAGTATGAATAATAACATATGTATAATACTTATCACGAATCGGGACATAGCTTTTCGTATGGGAATCGAACCTTCAGTAGTCACCAAGTACCTACTCACAAATCAAATTGACTATAGAGCCTATCTGCTTAATCATATGAATAACTTAAATTCTACATATATTCAATATCTATCAATGCTCTGTATCCTTACACTTCTGGTACTTTAACAGAAAATGAATTCAGATCGTAATAGCATTGCCAAAATATAAAAAAAAAACATTACTATGGCGGTCAGTCATACTAATAAGATATTCAATCTGAATAATGATAATAATATACACCGGCATTATAGTTTATAGTAGCCATTTAATAAACTATAAAAAGTAAAGGTACAATCTAGTAACATTAAATTTAATTCTCCAAAATTTACAGATCTTTTATTCGTAAAAACCTATTTAGGGCTTTCTTTCAAAATATACCAAAGTTAGGAGCCACAGCTACTCTATATGGAAATCAGTTAATGTATACTTCTGGTAGTTCAGAGAAAGTTTATTTAAATTATTCGGCTTTTCGTATAAAGCTGGAAATACCTTTACTTATTTCTACATATATATATATATATA
>DWQX01003364.1:0-18084 GCA_018245475.1 Pharmacophagus antenor
ATATATATATATATATATACATGTATATATTTCATTTAACGTATGTATATGCGGTTCGAAAATATATTTACAATTAAACTGAAAAAAATAAAATGAAATTTATATATGTACTTAGCTGCGGGTTTTTTCTTCATTAAGCATTTTGTTTTCTTTTGTAACCAACAAACATAAAAATAATTTAATTGATAATATATTTTTTTATCTGTTCGACAACGTATATAAGTAAAGGGTGTCTGAGTAAGAGTGCATAGGTAGCTCGCGGATCACCGGATTCGCAAGCCAGTTTCGATGAAGCTGTAATAGTCGTCAATAACACTAACAGCGCAAACTTCACTGAATCCAGCAGCAACAGCAGCAGCAGTAAGCGAATTTTTTAAAATTGTAATTTTTTTTTCTCATGTAAGTGGCAACTCTAAAATTTGACAGCTGTCACCTCTGTTTATCTCGATTATTAAAAATTGTCACTTTTAGAAAGAACAACGCGTTATATTTGTGAAAACTGATTACAAAAATGGGGAAAGTTAAGCTGAAACCGCTCGCAAACTTCGCAAAATTTTCAGCCGAGGAAGTGCATCTAATGTGTCAACCATTCGAAGAGTGGTCAAAAAATTTGAAGAAACTGGGTCGATTATGGATAATAAGAATCCTTTGCGTCGATGTAACGGTCGGTCTCTTGAAAACATTGCTGCTGTAAACGAGACTGTCGCCGAAAACCCGAAAACATTAATTTGTCATCGTTCTCAACAACTTCAAATTTCACGACGCACTACGCAGCTAATTTTGACTAAAGACCTCCACCTTCATTCGTACAAGATTCAATTAACTCAAGTGCTCAAACCAGCAGATCACGGAAAGCGCCGGCTATTCGTGCAATGGGTAATGGATCAAAGTGAAGTCGATACCAACTTTTCTAAAAAAGTCATTTTTTCATATGAATGGCTTCGTAAATATACAAAATTGTTGAATTTAGGAAACAGAAAATCCACATGCAAACTAAGGGAAACAAGCACCCACAAGGAGTAACTGTCTGGTGCGGATTTTGGTCAGGCGGCGTGATTGGACCTTACTTTTTTGAAAATGTGGCCAAAATGGCTGTGAACGGTATTCGTTAAAGGAATATGATAACGGACTTCTTGTCGCCAGAAAACAATTCCTGAGCTCAAATCGGAAATCCAACGCGTCATTGGTGAGATAGAGCCACATCTCTGTGCAAAAGACATGGAAAATTTCGTGAAAAGAGTAATGGCTTGTCATCGGAGCCGTGGGGGTCATTTGCCGGATATTTTATTCCATGCTTAATCGGAACATGTCTTCTTTACAATACAATAAAAATATCACAACTCTATCATAAAATATTTGTTTTTATTTTAAAATGAAAAAGTGCACTCTTTTTGAGACACCCTTTATTATAGTGATAAATATGTTTATTAAGGTTACGATCTATGTAGTAAACGCTTCATAAATCGTGTCGTAATTCCCGACTCCTGCCTTCAGTGCAGTACGTGGTGGCTAAGGCCGCACCTCATTACCTGGGAGGGTATTAATTCGCGCCGGTCCTTACAGGCTTAACCTATAACTACACTAAACGCGAGAGAAGTCCTCGTTTATTTAATAAGCAGCATGTTCAATGATTATTTTTTCATTAGCAGCAAAATTCAGTTACTGGAAAATTAATACCTCACTTTTATAATTTTTTGTTTTTTATTTAATGTCTTTTTATCAATCATCAGTCTGGTTTTACTAGGTCACTAGTCATTATTACTACATGTTTTTTCATATATAGGAATGTTAGAAATAGTTTATATAGTATAAATGAACAATTTATAACAATATATTCTATTAATAATACAAGTTGTTTTAATAGGATGTTTTTGATACTCATGATAAGTTTCTTTAACGAAGTATATTGAACATACTTTGTTTCGGTTCGCGACTTTGGTTTCTGAAGTCGTTCATTCCGATGTGGCGATGAACGAGTGTAAACGTCTTTATCGGTAGCGTTATGGGCAGGCGTACATACTGTCTGGTAAACATCTCCTTTGTGTCATAACATTTATGTATAAAAAAATAAAAGAAATTTAGACAAACAATAAATTAATAAAACATACAAATGTGAGCGTTGTTCACGGTCCGGGCTGTACACGACAATAGTGTTTTACACGTTCATGTTGCACAACTACGTAAGTGGCTACAATAAAGCTCTCGCTACATTAAGCTTCCGCTAGTACGCCGTTTGCGAGATAACGAGACCCAGTGCCCGCCGCACACATAATTTATACCGTCCGAGCTCGTTAAAAACTTATAAAGACGCGCATTGTTAGTGGAGCCAATATTCGCGGTTATCCGAGGATATACGACCGGTCTAACGACTCCTAGCCAGTTTCGTGTGAACCATTGCGCAAACGATGCTACAACTATGAAACAGATACTTAGTAGTTGTCGGCGCCATCTTTTTTATTGCTAGGTTATGTGTGTCTAATACGTTTATTAATAAGGACAGCTCTAAACTAAAAAAATCAGCGTTATGGAATGAATCGACTTGTTACCGCCTAAAGTAAGATGACGCATTCATCATCAACGATTAAGAAGTACTTGAAGATAAATAATATGTATTTTAAATAGTTTTTTCAGGAAACTTTTTATTATTTTATTGCAGTTATAATAACCCTTTCAGATAGTAAAACGTTATTAAAAATTAAATTTGAAATCAGTACGTAACAAAGAATGAGTGAGGATTTTCAACATTCTTCGCGCAATTATCTGTTTTGTGATGATCAAAAATTGTGCTCATTTCAAAATAAATAAAATATTATAGTGTAATAGCAGCATGCATGTAAAGTGTAGGGGTAATGGAAAATCCGTGTGGTGATTCAATCTGCCGCGAAGCTTTTAGGCCGACTAGTCGAGTGCTTCGTTTTACACTTAGTTTATATGCGAGCAATTACTGACCCGCGCTATATTCGAACAGTTTTGATGGAATTCATTCGATAAGCAATTTTCCATCACGACATAACACAAATTGAGTTCGTATGCTAAAATTGAAAATAAAGGCGAAATCACATTTGCTGGGACTGCCCTATTTTATGAATTCTTATCAGAAAAATTGATATTAAAACCTTTTTTATTGCTAAATAAATCTTTCCATAATAAAAGTTACTAATAATTATTCCTTTGGTTGATCACTCTTTTTATTCTTCCTACGTTTTTTTCCACTAAGCGGGTTGGGAACAACATGTCTTTTTCCTTCACTCATTTCTGTTATCTGATATATCAGTTGTTACACCCTTCATCCTCATATCCTTTACTACACATTCAATCCATATTTTCTGCGACTTTCCCCTGATTCTTTATACATTCAATATTAACACTTTTCATATCATGTTAATCTTTTATTAGTGCTTTTTTCAATCTTCCCTGTATTAGTTCATTTACACCAATAAATAAAGAAATAAAATATTATATTCATTATTCCATACCAATAGAGAGTATTGGGTCAGAGAAGAGTTAACAATGTCTCGACGAATTCTATCGAAGGCCGGGTAGGGCCCGACTCAATCGTTAGAGTGGGTTCGGGTCGCGTGGGCTCTGCTAAACACAAATCAACACCGATTCTCCATTTGTTAGACACGGGAATGTAATTATGGCCGGAACGCAGGCGGGGTGAGGAAGGGAGGGCTGCAATCGTTCCCCACGTCATCAGAGCTTTTAGTTCGCAGTTCTACAACGATCCTTACTTTCAAATCATAATGTGCCCTCAGAGAAGTGCTCTTTAAAATATCGACTCATTATTATTGTGGTTATTAATGATCGGAATATTTTAGACTTTAAATATGATAATTCTATAATTAAGTTGCAATTGGAAACACTGATTTATATATTACGTGTAACAATATTTACGCGTTTTTATTTAAATGGTATAACGAAACACATATTTTTATTTATATGTCAAAGATGTAAATTAAGTTAAAAGGTTATAATATAACAAAGTGGTGTTTTCTAAGATTTTAATAACCAATTTTTGGGTAGCGCCTTGTTCACTTTTAGGCATTAGCTCTCTTCATAATAGAGTAGATAATATTTAGACATTACTCTTTTATCGCAATGTTTAAAAAATTACTCATACTTGTGTGTTTAGGAAGTTTGTAACGTACAACTATTTACGTACAACTTCACTCAAAGAAAAAATCTTTCTTTTAGTAACATTTGAACGTAATTCGTTTTAAGAGCTCCTACACTCCAGCGTTTCTATGCTATGTATATCTCCTATATATCCGACATATATATCCTAGCCTATGGGCTAACACTTGACCTTGATTTCACCCGATGCTAAATGACAATGAGGCCATAGAAGGTGAAGCGTGTTCACCCAGAATACATCTGGCTCTTACATGTATGACTGCCGGAACACAGCAATGGTATTATGGCGGCAGATTGATACTGACGGTGGTAGCTAGCCAGGCGGATTCTAAAAATTCTATCACCATCCAGACTCCACTAATTCTGTGGCCCGAAAATCGAACCCGGGACCTTTGCGTTACAATGCAAGCGGGTAAACCACTGCTCCACGGACGTAGTCAATATTTATTAATTACAAGGGGGTGATCAAAAAGTAGTCATATACGGGTATTTCTAATAAAAAAAAAACTAATAAAAAAGATAAAAATCCAAAAATTTTTTTTCCCTTATTCGGTCCTCTTCTACTTCCCCCACCTAAAAAATTGTATAAATAGGACGTTATTTGGACGTTCCTTTTGTAGAATGCAGAGGGAATTATAATGGTTGATTACCTGGAAAAGGAAGCTACTATAACGGGCTTCTATTACGTTGATCAAATAAGATGACTGCGACTAGCCATAAAGAAATAAGTCGGGGCAAACTCTGAAAGAAAGTCCTGTGTTTCATCAGGACGACGCTCCTGCACACAAAGCGGAAGTTGCGATGGCTGCCATTCGAGAAGCAGGCTTCGTACTGGTCGAACACCCGCCTTTTTCTCTAGATTTAGCTCCCTGCGACTTTATTTGTTTCCTCGGCTTAAGAAACATCTCAGGGCAAGAAATTTGAGGATGATAGCGAGATTATGGCTGCTGTAGAGGCATTTTGGGATAGCCAAGATGAAGAATTTTTTTTAAAGGGTATTTTAAGTTTAGAGAAACGTTCGACTAAATTTATCGACTTGTTAGGAGACTATGTAGAAAAAATCATTTAATTTAAACTAGAGTTAGTTTTATTATACTCCTTATCATTACTTTTTGATCGCCCCTCGTAAGAAATATAACTTTAATAACTTCATGTTGCAACAATTATTTCTATGATTTAGTACTACTTAAGAAATGTATCTGTTTAAATATATAAAACTAATATGTAGCTACTAGTATTTTCACATTTCTTTTGTATTTGATTTTGTGTGAAACTCGATTGAAAAACATTTATTAGTCTTTTTCTCTTTTTCATATATCAACTTTAGTAAAACGAACGGACCGCCAATTTTACACCTATTTCTAAACTATTCTTTTTAGAAAAAAAATCGACAATGAGAATCAATTTTCACTCTTGATAGATTACAAACTTTTACAAAAGTATAGTATCTTTTTAGTCTTGACGACACTATAAGTATAATAATAACAATTTAATAATTTATTTATATAATCCATATCAAAGTACATTAGACCTTTCACTGCGCTTTGGCCCACCTTTTAAGTAGTAAAACCACTTGTATCAGTCAAAGGCCTACTCTTCCATAACATTGCAAATGAAAAAACGATTGACTAAAATTAAAACAGTATTAAAACAAAAGAAGTGTTACCAACGTGTTAATTTTTGTGTCAGTGTGTGTAAGCATGAGTGCGCAGGTGTGCAAGTGTACGTGTGCATGTGTGGGTACTTGTTTGTGCGTAAATTAATTAGGAATATATCACATTTTCTACTTCATTGTACTTTACTTTCACCCGCCTTTCTATCAATTTTGTTTTACATTTATACACTTGATGTGAATAAATGTCTAGTGAATTATTGACTATATTATATATATGAGCTGATTGCCATATATATTGTTGTGCAAGATAGGTTTTAACTGAGATTACTACAGTAACATCTCGTCTTTTATTTTTGTCTTTAGGATTAAAAATCAAAGATTTATATTATGTCTTTGTAAAATTATTCGTAAGATATATAATTTTCTACCGGATAATAATTAAATATTAAAATGAAGTTGATCTGTGGGGAATATTTAGGGCTTAAAAAACATTTTCAGGAGAGATCTTTGGGCTCTCTCCAATTCTAGAAATTTTGTCTTTGATGCTCCACCCCCAACTGGTGGATACAGTAGATTGAGCAAGTGTAATTGCTCTTTTACAAATTAATCGGTAATATGTATCTGAGGATTTTAAATATTGAAATCATTTTTCTTTTATAGCTGATAGTTGCATCAATTTCTTGATACCAAGATAGTCGCTAATCTATTATTACACCTAGGTACCTGCTAGTTTCTACACTTTCAATCATAGGACACTTAAAAGTAACCAATTTCATAGTAATCACAAATATGTATTTATAAATATAAGTCACTGATATACAAACATGATTTAAAGTGAAACATATATATTTAGTTTTTAAGGTATTTTATGTAAGTAAATTATTTATGGGGCAGATCGAAATATGGGAGATACCTATCTCATTGAACCTTTGTACTGAGGACCCTGTATTTCCAGTGAACACCACTGCAGTGTCATAGGTATATGAAAAAATATGACCATTATCGATCTTAAAATTACATAGATCGTTAATATAAACCAGAAATAGCTTTGGCCCGAGCACACTGCCCCGGGGAAAGCCAAATTGTATCTCTACGGATTAATTAAAATATCTCATATTTTAACTCTTTAGATATGATTACTTAGATAGTTCTGTATAAGGATTAGAACTTTACCTCTTATTCTTTCTCTTTCGAGTATAGGAAAATTACTTCATAGTATTAACTCGTAAGAAGTCTGCCGCTGTTTTGCATCGAAGTCCCAATAACCGACAACAATCGCAAGGCTAATGGAAAGTATTTTGTACTATAAATCTGAAACTATGCCTATTAAACGTCAAAACAGAATTGGTTACTTGTTACGTTCTGTCTGTAAAAAATAATAATGTAGACATAAATATTTTCAAAATTGTACCTTTACAAATTCTTTATCTCTCAGGTAAAGTTTAATTATTAAATAATATCGTAAAATTATTAAAATAAAAAAAAAACACTTGCCGTGCCCGTTCTTGATCAAGTAACATTGCCATTTAACTTTTAAAGGAAATTACTAACAACTTGTACTACCATGGAGTAAAACAAAATGCGTAATCGAGTTATAAAATTAACTTATTTTCTTTTTTCACCGCATGTAAACAGGTTTTAAATTAACCTATAAATGGAGTTTATATTGATCTACTTGATAAGTTCTCAATTATTACATCGTTATATTTATTTTCGTTACGGTAAAATATTCAGTACATATTAATGTCAAATAACAACATATTGTGTTGTATTAATTAAATTTGTTCTTATGTGTGGAGTGAGATGATTAAAGTTGTATTAAAAAAAATGTGTGGGTATAGCGTGCAAGGGTAAAGCTGTATCGGTCCCGTGGCGTGACACAAGTTAAACTAAATTAATAAACTTGCAGCAGTCTGAGGCTTTATTAAAAAACACTCATTAAAGCCGAGGAAAAGTAGGTAAAGTCGCCGGCGGGGACAGCGCCGCTAATTGCAAAGCCTTTATTGCTTAAATAAAGTTTTAGTGGGGAAACACAAGTTTTAATTAAAAATGTGAGAATAGTTTTTAATAAAGGACGGGCTCTGTGCGCGTATATTGCGAAACTTTAAGCGATATGCTTAGCTCACAGGAAGTCCGGCGATATTGGCGTATGCGCCCATCACTGCTTGGTCATTGTCATCGTATGATGCCATTTGTGAAGTACGAGTACCGTTGTAAAGTGCAATTGTGTTGTAGATTTTTAAGACAATCGAAAACGTGAATACTATGTACTTAGATCTCCATTCTTTGATCTAGTAATTGTTATTTCTTTAATACTGCTTCAACTTCGTTAGGTAAAATAAAACAAAGATACTAAGACATTCATGTATAGTAAGTGTATATAAACCTAAAAGGTTTTTTTTAATTATAACTATTGTATTTAAAAAAAAACATCAATTAGATTATAAACCGTAAAACAACGTACATGTTAATGATACTATCTGTTTTACTGTGTTATATAACACCTATCAAAAGTGACAAATGACTAGAGTAACGGGAGAAACTAATAATGCTGTGATTTACGCCCACCCTTGTTATTACGAGTCATGTGAAATGTAATTTCGACACGCGTGTAGTTGGTTACGCACACACGGAACATCGCTGTGCGCAATAGGTTTAATAAAGGAGGGACGCAGAGTAAATCCTTCAATTTCGCCGGCACACAGCGGCGTATTCTCGTTAACCGTGGCAATAAGTTAAACGGGCCCGCTGCCCGCGCTGGCGAGTCCGCTCCTGCTCCAGGAAATTAAAAAAGGTCTTGAGTCACTAAGGCGAAACGACCGATTCTCGTTGTATTCTCGACTCACTTTCATCAGATACGCTGACACTCCTGCATTATATTTTTAAAACACATCGTATTATTTATTACATTGTAGGTCAGTTATCATTTGGAAGTTTTTTTTTAAAGATGATTTTATGAAAGTTCTGCTCGTGTCAGCGCTTTTATAAAAAAGTCTAAGTAATAAAAATTACAACGTCGCTTGATAAATACAAGCGCACTACAAAATACTTTGCACTACACCAAGCACTTTCAGGTACAGATACTAGCATGTCTCTATGAAAACAAAAATTTTTAAAAGAAAAAAAATAAAAATAGGGTGTTATTTGAGTCACGAGATGAGTTTGGAAGGAAGAAGGGAGCTAACTAATGTTTTACCACTACGTAATATTTTTTAGAAAATACTAATTACGGAGCTTGTCCTAAAAGGAAACGCCATTAGGGTTCCATTAACAGGGTTTGAGCAACAATGCAGGGTTGTCAACAATACGCGGCCACGCGGCAAATGGATTTGGAACGAAGTGTACATCATCGCTATTCTTTACGAATAAATGATTACCAGTGACATTTTAGTAACGTTTATGTATTTAAATATTTAATATACCTTCCACATTTTTATTTGAATAACTAGAGTTTTTATTGCAAGTATTTAAATAAGCCACATAAATAATTCAACTTATGTTAATACATAGTCAGTGGCAAATTTTCTTTCGCAATCAATTCACTTTTAAAAGGGAGGAAGATATAATAAATAAAATTAAATTTAACTTAAAGTTAGGTTTTCGTGATAACACATCGATACTGTTAAACTGTTAGTGATGTAGGCGGTCGGTTTTAATCAAAGTTCGTTAATTCCGAACTTTGTTCAGCAGGCTTTGCTCCCAGTAATAGCAGTTGAGTGTAATATCAGCAGAACAAAGAATACATACGTTCACTTGCGAGCACCACTGCACTCCTAATTAGATGTTCGATGAAAGTGTAATCAGACGTTGGCCGGATCCGGGACGTAATTAAACGGCGTTGGCGAAGAGTGATTTATTAATAGAAAAGCTGGAGCCGTAATGAAATACTGAGCGGACAATGGCGCTGGGGTGGGTGGACTGTGGAAATTAAATTCTCTAGGATAGTGCACGAAGATCATACACTTCGCGTTCCATTGTAATTCCTGTTGACCGTTTACTTTACATTTCATAAACCACCGCCGTGTGCGTCGAATGGCGACAGTCCACTGCCGAGCGGTCTGCTCCCAACGGGGAGGACGTACGGAGGAATATAAATTTGTCGGCGAGGGAATGTAAAGAAGATTGGTTTCTGAAAGGGGTGCGGAGGAAGGAGGCGGAATTGAATTTAGGCCGCAATCCACTACCGAGAAAGAGTTTGTAATACTTCTTGGCAACCTAGTGCGACGTGACACAAAGTCAATTGCTTTTATTATCGAACATCGTACGAGATACATTCATCTGTTACATTAAGCGCTATACAAGTTCAGCGCGTACAATTTAAAGATTGAACTTTTTTAGCATTGCTCGAGTATTTCCAATTACAATATTAGTGTTCCAGAGTTCATCATTATATTAGAGTGTTGTTTCATGCCTCCCCGTGTTCTGGCGCCCACCCCGGCTCCTTGCGCCGCGACGCCTGCACTCGCCAGTCGTCGGCTCATTCCGCCGCGAGCTCCGTTCGAATGTGCACGTGTATATTCTGTTCCTCGGAAGCGCAAACTTTACTCGATTTCGACATCTTATCGTACACTATAACATTTTATTTACAAAAAAATATTCATTCGTTGCTCTGAAATTAACGAACATAACATACGTTTCCTTCGCTGAGTCGAAGTAACACTTTTAATATATCATTGTCTAAGAAAGACTAAGTTCGTGAAAACATATAAAAGTGAGACGATTGAAGTGGACAAGAAAAATTTTATGTGGAAACCTTTTTAAATGAACATTTGTGTTTCTGTGCCAGACAAGGTTTTTCTTCAAATAATATTTGTTAGTGTTTTCTTGGAGGACGAGGACTTATTGCATTATAGGTAAGATTTTGTTTAAATAATTTGTAACAATATATAAATTTTTTGTAGGATTTTCATGTAATGATTTTAGTTAATTACTACGAATTGTAATATGAATTTGCTGTGATTGATAAATATGTAAATACTTTGTAAATAGAATTACTTCACTTTTTTAATACTTGTAGATTATTGCCACAAAAAATCTTTTGAGATAGAATAAAAACGTGCTTGCATATATATGCAAGCAAGTTACCAGTGCCGTATGCGGCCTCACGATCCCGCATAATGATGCAGGTACCGTGTCGCGTTACTTTAATTATTGTGTCTTAATTAAAGTCAGGGGTCCTATAAGCGTCAGTCCGTTCCTCGCAAATTTCTCATTAAAAATTACGAACACGTTAGATTTGACTCATTAATAAAGCAGCATCGTATAAATTTAACAAATACGATTGCCGACGACTTACTTTCATAGCTATTAAATATGTTAATGAGTTCTCAGTATTAGGTGAACAAAGTATTGGATTTATTTTTTTTTCCTACAAACACGAGACTTAATTAAAGCTAACATAAAAGTTTACACAAATTAAAATTTTTTTCATATTTAAACATCTATTGTTGTTGTTTACCTAATTTTCTCTTAATGAAACAATTATTAATAAATCCTATGATATAACAAACATGATTTTATTTTAAATTTACTTTTAATAAAATTTTGTATTGTTCAAATGAAAACGTTTCTATTAATACTATTATTTTATTGCATCTTTTAATATTCCTTACTTTTTCTTTAAATAAAATTTTGTAATTTATATAAATATTATATCAAAAAACATTATAAATTAGATGGAAGATTGATATAATAAAACAATAAGATTATAATTTATAACAATATGGTGATGTAGTGTCGGAGGTCAAGACTCATTTTGAGTCGTTGTGCCACTGTAGTAAGTGTAAGTAGTTTATACCGTTAAAATAAGTTATTCAGATGTTTTTAAGTAATTAATAATAATGAGAGAGTACATTAATTAGTAATTTGAAATTGGTCCTTAGTGTTATTCTTATACTATGCACCGCAGTCATTAAACAAATTAATTAACGTTTCATAATTAAGGTATGAGAATAGGCTTCGCATTGTCTCCCAATTATAATTGATTCTATTAACTAAGCTTCGCCCATAATTGAAAGTAGGCAGTTTCTGTACAAGGGAGGGTAAGGTAATTACAAGATCCAATTTAGAATTGCCAACTCTACACTTCGCTGTTAGTTTCAAACAAAAGCTTAATTAATTAAGTCGGGAACAATTAAGTTCACTGCCGTAATATTCTCAGCAATTACGTGGAATTCGATGTATTTTGTAGACGTCGGTAATTACCGACGAGACTCGAATCAGATTGTATCCGAAGCTAATACAACACACATTCATTAATTAAAACAGAGAACGCAAACATTCAGCTAATTGGCAAATCTTGTAATTAATTTAATTACCTAAAGAGAGCGCGTGGTTTATTGATCAATAAAATAATTAGTTTATTAAAGTATGCAATATCATTTTGTAATGTTGAATTTAATGTTTGCATAGTTTAATGAAATATATTGTTATGAACAATCATAATATAATGTCAAGTATGTTATTAGATAAATCATTGAAAGTTAATTGTGAAAAGTAATGCATGCAATAACGTTATCTCTGTAATAGCCTATTGTGTTCCGTCGAGTTGAGTGAGTTTGAGTGTTGTTCCTATTGTAGTAAAATAATCACCTCTTTCGTTCAAAGATGTAATGGGACACTAGCACAGTCAATAGACTTTTTGTACATATCGATAAACAAAGTATAAAGACGATTATAATCGTTTGTATCATAACGTGATTAAATATTCGTTATCAATATTTGTCTTATGATTATAAGAAGTTATGGTAGAAGCGAAAACGTGCATGCAAGTATAATCTCTTCTTTCACCATTTCCTTTTTATGACAGAAACTGTACGTAACAATCATGTACCAGGATAAAAAAAAAATAACTTTTAAATACACTTAATATGGCTATTACTATTTCATTTGTGTTTTCCAATACCTTGGAACGTGTATATTAAGAAATGTGTCACGAAAACAAAGGTCAGCAGTGCGCACGAATTACACGCGACTAAAACGAGTTGTATTGTTTATTCCCCAGTCGGTATCACGTCACATTAGATCGTGATAGTGTTTTGTTCCGCATTTCAATGCTGTCAATTTGAATGTATAGGGCAGCAATAAATCAGAGGTGTCGGTGGTGAACCGGGACAGGTTGGCCCTGTGTAACGAGACACATTTCCGGGGATATCCTTCCAATTAGCGAGAGCGCGCAGCCAGCGAGCGCCGGACACCTCCGCCGCTCGTTACCCTCCCGCCTCGTTAGGAGAATTGTTTGTTCGAGTATGTAAAAATGTGTTTATTTGCACGTACGCCCCGGGTTAAAAAATATATGAAAGACCCTTTTAAGACTTTTAATGATTTCCCCGGCAAAGGGAAATTGGGTTAGTTATTTTCCCCGGGGTTGCCCCTCGTTAAGTTTTAATGGGGTAGCTAGCTACGACGTAATCAAACGTGCTTATTTAAGTTAACGACGTTTACAAGTTTGTGTACTTTGTTGTCAATAGAAGTTGTTTGAATAGAGATCGTTTGTGACTGACTACATATTTCTGTAAGAATACATAATAACATGCCGTATAACACTAGTAAATAATTATATGCAACGAGCATGGAACATATGTTTAAGATGTGTGAGATACATATATAAGAAATATGCTAATTATTTTCAACTTAGAAGTAAGATTTCCGGTAGCCGTCCCTTTATAGGCAGAACTCCTTATTAATCTTCAGTAAAATGTCTACGTGCTCGTTTTTACCAGGTACTCGGCTCATTAGACCGTCGAGGCATGTTGATTACATTCTGCAGCGCTTATTAGCGCAAACTCTCGTTAGGGGCCACTATTGTTGTAATTAAACAACAAGCAACATTGATTCAGATAACTATGTGTGCCGCGTGGGAAACTCACCTCTATGCCTCTGCAATAGCGGCGATGGTATCTTGCTTAAGAGTGTGGCAATAAATTTGCGTGAATTTAATTAACAGCTCAATAGTTACATAGAAAGAACAGAGGGGCTCTTGCGGTGTCTGACATGATTCCATTGTTATATACAGCGGTGTTAAAAAAAATGAAGGTTTATTTAGAAGTGGCTTACACAATGACGTTTAGATGGGTTCCGGTGGCGATAGTACATCGTCGGATGTGAGCGCGAGTTTAATTGGACAGCAGTGGGCGACGCGCCGAGCGAGGCCCGGGGACTACGCCACCTCCCTAACACTTCTAATTGGCTCGGCTGCACTAACAGGAGCGCTTCTCTCTAAAATGTTTACTCATCGTCTTTACTTATAATAGGGTCCGAGTCCTTTACTACACCTGCTCCTATTTCAATCCTGTACATGTCATTCTTACAACACCGTTACATGCAAAAAATCGAAGATGTTCCAAAATATTTTTATAATAAATTATAAATTCTATATCAAAATACTGAAAATTAAAATAAACTTCTAAAAAAATATCTACTAATTAGCATTTTCCGAACGGCTTACTTTCGCAGGAGTGGCAACCATTTATGTATATACTACTCAATAAAGTTTATATTCAGTTTTCTTTTCTGGTTTTGTTTTAATTTTTTTTTTATCGGCGGGTATGATAAGGTTGTAATTCAACTTTTCTTTGTGTTTATAAAAGTGAGATTATATAAACTATCAAGATTCCGACTATCACATTTATCCTGTTCTTAGTGGTGATTATAATACAGTCGAATTTACCTAGTCCCAGAGCACGCGTGTTACGCGTGAAATCATTTCGTTAGTAAGTAGTAGGTTAATCGAGCACTAAGATAACAACCAATAATTAATGGGTTTTAATATAAATTTCTTGCGTTCTCATATCTCGGAGACACAACAGCAATTTAATTAAATGAATACCATATGAATATCGTTATGAAACTATGTACGAAGTAATTTATTGTTTCATTAATAATATAATCAAAATATTACCGATAGGCACAAACATACATATCTGACAGAAAAATATTTTAATTGCTTAATTTTTTTTATATATACAAAGAGAAATAATAATTTAGATAATTTTTGAATGTATCATATAAATGCATATTGAAGTAGTAACAGGTCTCAAAAGTAACCAAAAATAAATTTAATGTTTATAACAAAACATGAAATTAGTACCTCTTTATATAAAACATTTTTTGCTTTCAACATATTGAAAATATTCTTTAAGACCTACTTTTTAAGGTAATCAAGAAATTAACATTCTAAAGTGGGTTATTTGGATGAAATGTTTATAATTAATTTCCGATATTACGATTAAAGAATCATTAATAATTATCAAAAATAACAATGTAAAAATATTACCGTATTCATTTAAGAAAATTTCTGTCCATATTGAGTAAAAAAGAACACTACGTAAAAATTCTTTTCTTGTTTAAGTTAAGATGTTTGTACCGGTGAAGATAAATACATTAAAAAATGCAATATTACGGAGCAACAATTTTTAACACAGTTCCGCATATTGTTATCCCAACAAAACGCGCGGGTTAACACGCACTTGCACCTTTTTTATTAGTTTCGTATTATACAAACCGTCGTCGAAATCTTTTGATTACCCATTCACCGTTTCATTCCATGATGATAATACTGAAAGAGAAATTGTAAATGTAACGTTCTCTATTATAGACACTTATACTGATCAAGGACTATTACAATCGTAAGAGATTTACACGTATTTCGTAATAACAAATACTCCCAAATAATGTACAAATAACACTTTGCTTGCCTTTGTGACGCAATGGTGTAACGCTTGCCTTATTGTTTCCCGCAATCGATTTTCGGGTTACATGAGGTGGAGTCTGAATGGTGGTAGAATTTTTCGAACCCGCTTGACCAAGAACCAGACTGACCTGAAAAAAAGTACTTTCCAAAGTTAGCAAATAAAACTTGGCAAACAATGGTCACCATTCATTAATTGATTCATACATTTGTGTTGGGTCTACTCTGCATTTTTCTGAGGTGTGACGGCTATCAGTCCAGGGTTGCAGACCCGGACCATCGTCGCTGCCGCCGGCGCTCTCTCGCTGCATCGCCGGATATAAGCGGCTATTTAATTTCCGCGCTTTCAATGATCACGTCGCCTCAACTATGTTTACTTATCAATACTGTTATAAATTAGGCTGATTTTATGCAAGTGTTGACATTAAATCAATTACTTGTTTGCATTACTTATTCTTAACCTACGGAGGAGGTTTACGTTTCGATGGTTATTTTTTAAATGATTTTGCACTTATTGAGTAGTCTGATGAGTTTGAAAAAATATTCAAACTTGCGGGAGGGAAATTAGAAATAAATGTGATGTCACACCCGGTTTCTTATTTACTAAAGTCGGTGTTTTTTTTTCAGTACATATTTATTGATAATCCAATATTTTGATTACCTACTTATTTTAATTAAGAATATGTCTACGTGGGCTAAAGATATACCTTTTAATGACTGTTACCAATTGACAAATACTTAGGGATTCAAATCAGTCTTTTTAAAACAGTTACTTTTATAAAATAATTATTTAGGTAATTTAATGCAGTTTTTACCACTCCAGAAATAAATGCTACATGTTACTAAAAAGTAAAGGATAAAAAATTACTGTTTGACAAAGTTAAGTAACAAGCTTAGGGCGTTGTTGTCAAAGTGAGTCAAACGTTTGAACGTTTCGATCTGAACACTGCAATTAGAACTGTGTAAATATGCTCCTTCATTGGATGCTTTCCATGACTTCTTAGTTAACCAATTACATGCACTCTTGTTCCAAACTGTTCGTAATTTTTTTTAGTGTATTTATTGTTCTCGCCGATATATCTATTTATTTTGCGAGACTTTCTACAGGGATAATAAACAAACGATCAATTCATATTTAAATTTCATCAAAAGTTATCTGGCCTTAGGCGAACATGTGTACACTTAATTATTGTAATAATGTTGAAATAATTATTCAGACTTTTTGTTAATGAATAGCAACTTAGAGAAATTAAGTTGTTGTAATTTTTGTAACAAGTCATGTTTGTTGAATATGCAGCAATGTCACAATTAACAATTATACGCGTAAGGGTTACGTTATTCTTCACGTAGGTCGGAGGACGTGCGAGGGAACAACGTCGTTACCCGCGCGCACTCCACGAAGCGTTGCGAATTGTGATCCTTTTGTTTCACAGACTCAAGTTTAGGCGCTGTATTCACGACACAGCAAAGATGCTCCCCTTCGTTCAATTGTTCGTTAGCAACAACTTTCATGTTACAAGGTTTTTGATTGTCGCAATTGTATGTCGCGCTAAATAAAAAGTTCCGTATGATATACCTGCATGTATTGTTCCTTATGTTAAATGGCCTTTAAAAATGATCTTAAAATACTTGAAAATATCTTAAATAATTATAAACTGGCTTCAGAAGGTTTCCTTTAAATTTCAAATTAAACTAAAAGAATGTGATTTACGATATATTGCTACCGCAAGCTATTCTTATGATAAACCGAAAAGAATTTCCTCCATGTTTAATATTTTCTCATGAGATGCACATTGTAATTTCCATATACAGGCTAAGACAATGTAGCATGTGAGGGTACAATAGAAACAATATTTCAAAACTTTTTCTGGTTCAATAAAACTATTGTATAGCATTTATCAATAACGGGTTCACATTTTCTCTTAACATCATCTATCAATCTCAATTGATACATGAAGTTAAGGTCGACATAGCCCTTTTAAATAAAGCTTAAGTAGTTTAAGTAAGTTAATTACTTCTTGGCGTCAGTATTAAGTACTGTTATAAAAGCTATATAGACAGCAAGAGTTCCAGCAGGAAAAATATATCTCAATTGAAAAATATAACAGCTATATATATATACATAGCATTAATCATTTTGAAAATAAATCTAATAGAATACATCTATTAAAATCTCTTTATCTATTTAGTGATTAAAACAAGAAGCGGTAACTTACGTTGATTAGTTATAATACAAACATATGGAAAAATTATCGATATTAAATTATATTTAACAAAATTTCACTATCGCTTGGACAGTAAACACCACTGAAGTTTTATTATCGGCGTATGTTTTATTTTTGTAATTATTAAGTGACTCATAAATTATGTATAGGACTGCAAAGAGAGGCCATGATAAGTAACTTTTGTTATTTATATTATTCACATTTATTATCTTATTAACATAGATACGTTTTATAAACAAAGAATTTTAATTCATAATTAAACAAACAAGTTTGTTACACTGGCATAATAACATTCTTAATAAAGTTAAAGGCTGCCTTATGTTTTGAGTGACAAATCCAATTTTATTCCCGGCGGGGGGGGGGGGGGGGGGGGGGGCGGGGGGGGGGGGGGGGGGGGGGGGGGGGGGGGGGGGGGGGGG
>DWQX01003365.1:0-18083 GCA_018245475.1 Pharmacophagus antenor
TGAAAATATTTACGTCGGCTTTAATCGGTATATTATATAAAATATATATAATATTTTAAGCGTATTATCGATATTATATGAATTATAAAATGTTATGTAGAACCAATACTGCTTGTCTAATGACCCTGATCAGAAAATTAAGAGAATTTCAAAATGTTTACATTACGATCACCATCTAAAAAATCAGTCGGTTTAAAGTGAAGATAATTATTATGTCGATGAATAAGTAAACAAAGCTAAAATAAGCTTTGTACAGTGTCCTTACACATGACTGTAACGTTTGGATGAATCTAAAGATATCATCCAAGTATTACGGATAAGTAACGTAGATTCAAAGTAAAAGATCAGTATGAGTTAAGTTACCGTAAAAGGTACATCATTCCCCGCTTCGATGCTTGATCGATGGTATTGGCTAACGACATTGCGTCGTAGGCAATTTTTCACCGAGTCCGCCATGTTTGTTCTATTCGAATTTCGAACGCTATGAATGAGAGTATTGATGAAACGTATTAAAAATATCGACTGCTATTACTTTTTTTTTAATTAATTCTTCGAAAAAATGATTGGTGCAATCCCCTCGACAAGGAATCCAAGCTGTTTTTATTGGTTATGGACTAACAGTTGCTCTCACTTAATATTAAGTGATCAGACTTCGATGAGAACACTTCTGGCTCTCACATTTATGATTGCCGGAACACAGCAACGCTGGTATTGCGGCAGAATGACATTTAAGGTGGTAGCTAGCCATGCGGTAAACTCTATAACAACCAGACTCCACTACACGTGTGGCCTGTGAATCATACCGGGGACTTCCGTTACAAGACATGCGGACAAACCACTGCTTCACGGAAACAGCCGGTTTACTAGTTAAAGCTTACTTACTTCAGTCTATACCGTCACACGATAGTGCAAGTATAAAAACGTTCATAGTATGGTCAAACCGAATATCATCAAATTATTTTCGTGGGTTAGTGGTTTTAAGCAAAAATAGATAATAAACGCTTTAATATATAACTTTGCGGACACAATGTTTGCTTTTGTTTTAGTAATTCAGGGTTCCGAACTAATGACTTTTGTATAATAGAAATTAACTGACAATTACCTCACCTAAAGTACTTCACGACTTTGATGAAATATTCAAAATATTAAGGTCGAAGCTGATATAAAATTACATACAGACGTCGGTTAATGGACCTGTGAAACAAAGTCTATATTATTATCGGTTAGGGGCTAACACTTGACAACATGACAATGAAGCGTTTTTTTTTCTATTCAAAGCAATGTTGTGTTTATTTTCAATCTATATTAAAAATTACAACGTTTGTAAATTGTTCTTTCTGCCGCGAAGTAACGCTGATTGCAAACGTCTAGAAGTGTTTCGAGTGTAAAACTTTGACTTTTTTTTATTCTCTGGACTGTTATTTTCTAAAGATCTATGACTTATGGGAAAGTCAGGGTTATGTAGGATTTTTACTCACCGAAATCCTTTCGCTGGTTCACCATTCCAAACAACTGCGACCCATACAACATTATTCTATGATGATAGCCCTAGGGACTGAGCGATACAGACGCCGACCTCTCGGAGGTTCTACCACGATGGCCGGAAACCACGTCCAGCTATTGTCCGCCTCAGGCAAGGGGCAAGGGGGGGGATTTAACCTGCGTTTTACGGTGGGATGTATATGAAGAAGCGCAGATAAATGGGTTAAGCATATGTGCTCCCACATTTTTTTGCATCGGGAATGAGTGAGGGTTTCTATTCCTTTGTATACGATCCAGAAAAATACATTGATGTGACGCATATCAAGTGACGAGACGTGTCGACAATGTAATGGTAGACTTAGTGTAGTCAGGTCCCACACAAGGTGACCCGATGATCTGGCGGTTGTGTGAAGCCGCTGGATGCGGGCTTCGCAGGAATGATCGGTGTGGAGATCTACGGGAGAAATCTATGTCCAGCTGCGAACGTGTACCGGCTGATGATGATAACACATACCAATATTGCATAAATACAGAGATATGACGTATTACAAAACCAGCTTACCCACACATACGCAATCGTTATCAATCATTTGACGAACACAAGGAAGCCGTAAATAATTCGCCGCAAACAAATTACTTTCAGCAATATTAGGGTTCGATTGCTTCAATTACAACTTAGGTAATATGAAAAGTTCATTCTACTTTTTTTACCATTTATTCTAAAATTATCAAAGAATAATATTTTGGTTTTTAAATGTGCCTTAGTTCTGATTAGAGCTACAAGATACAAAAAAAAAATGTTTTATGATTGCAAAATTTGTACAGATTAAATTTAGACCAGTATTTTCATTTATTTATCTAACAGGCTCAATTTCATACGATGCTAGGTGACTTTGAGGTCGTAGAAGGGGGATCATGCGCATGCCTCGAATATTTCTAGCTCTCAGGTGTATGATTTCCTGAACGCAGCGATACTGTTATGGTGGCAGGTTGACGATTGTACTCAGGCGGGTTAGAAAAACCTTTTTACCGTCCAAATTTCACTACGCATGTGGCTGAAGAATCTAATTCGAGACTTTCAAGCGATAAACCACTGGGACAATCAAATCACTTTTTGAAAATTTCCTGTTACCTCATGTTACCTCATGTTTCATGTTACCTCAGGTAGATGCTACGTTATTTGTGTACGAAAATTTTCTCTTTAAAGATGAGCTTGTTTTTGTCACCGACGGATACGCATAAATATTATATTAAATCAAAGGGGGAAAGGGACAGCGATAACGCGGTCCCGCTCATCCACGTATGATTAATGGTAGTAACAAACGACATACTTTGCCTCGCTCTTCCTATAAATCTTAAAGGGACGTTTTTACGTCGTCGAATATTCAGTGATTGTGAAAAATATTTGGCGTAAGTCGCTTTTATTATCCGTTTCTCGTGTGTTTTTCCACGCACGGATCTCTTGGTATGTTTTCGGTGAAATGTTACGATATTATTTTAGCACGATTTTTTTTAACATTCAATCTTCCTTGTGTGGTGTATTTTTTTAATCAACATTAGATTTACGGGATATGTCATTTTGACGAAACAACGTTCAGTAAAAAGTTCCTTATATTGACATGCGATCGACTATTTTTTTTTTGATTCTAGCAACATTGCTCTTTACTTTTTTCTATGGCAAAACAAGATATATAATAATACAAAGGACACAATTACCGTGAACTCGGATACGAAACTATGAAAAAATGTCAGTAAACCTAATGTTAATAAAGTTGGGCAATATGGGAATCTTGTGAAATATGACACTTTCTACCAATAACAAATTGGAGCAAGTCGCTATATTTTCGTTTAGCAAATGCATAACGCTAAAGTTTTCAGCTTTTTTAGAATGAAGTTGATAGAAAGTTCTGATTTTGTAACACAATGAGTCGAAACTATCAAAACAAAAATATAAATAAACAAATCTACTAATGCATCCATGTTATTAAGTCCGCTTAAAACATAGAGGCATTAGTAGATTTGTTTAAGTAGAACTAGATTTTTTTATCGATTATAAGTTAAATTTGACCTCGATTTCACATGATGTTAAGTGAAAAGGAGACCGTAGGCGGTGAATCGCGCTTGCGAATGATACTCTTGCTCTAATATTTATGACTGTAGGAACACAGCAATCCTATTATAGAACATTGACATTAAGGGTGGTAGCTATCCTGGCGGGTTCGAAAAACCCCACCACCTAACTGTACTATTCATATAGCGACAGAATTGAATCTGGCACCTTCTGGTAAGCCAGAATCTGTATTCCACTGCACCACGAAAACAGCTAAATTTTGCTCATTGTAATATTGCCGAATAATTGAATTGTTTAAAATAATATTAACGTATAAATATAAAATTTTCAATGTAAATGTTATAAAGTTAAAATAACTTAAAATTTTTATTGCTCCATAACAACGGTAATTACGTCATTATAACCTCACTGTGTATTTCAGCGTGCTTAACTCTTTTTATTAAAAAGAATCCGGTGCAAACGGGGAATATTTTCCGTTGCTTTCATGTTCGTAATGAGCGGCTTATTCTTCTCTTTACAGCCATGTAATGTTTCTTTTGGGAGGTTCGTTAATTTTGATGTAAAATTTAAGTTCAACAATAGATTTACTTTATAAAATGTGTGCCTCTGTTCTCTGTACATAGAAAATAGGAAACCGATTTTCGTGAACCTGCGTATTTAAATTAAACTCAAAGTGCCAGCAAGTTTTTCTCAATTTTTTGTTATATGATTTGGTCATAAATATAATAATTTTATCTAGTATACTGCTTACATTGTAATAAAAAGGTCTGAAATAGGGTTACCTGGTCACATGAATAGTGGACATTGAATGGTGGTGGGTTTGGTGGTTCTCAAATATCAAAGTCAATCTTTTTTTTTGTACTTATGTCGAGCAAATGACTCTGATTACCTTTTGCTATAACAGCATTGTTATGTCCAGTTAGTCCCCGTGTTAGCCAGAAGTGTTCAGCGCGAGCGAGCTTTTCCACTTAAGGCCTCAATGTCACTTTACATCAAGTGAAACTGAGGTAAAGTGTCAATCCGTCGCCGGTACGATATCGTGATTAATATTTAATATATACTTATTCCGGTGATCGTCCACAATCATTGTCAAACAATGGCTTCGAACCTGAGTCCTTGGATGTACACTTAATCAGATGCAGTGAAGTTAATATTACGTAAATAAATATTAATACATTGTTACACCTTGATTCATTCTCTTTTAAGTAAACACAATAATTACGAATAAATTGGAATAATGAAAGAAACCTTAACACAATTAGCCAGGAAATGTTGTCGCCGCAAATACTCCTTAATAAAATCTTTTGTCTAGAATTGGCAAATTAATGCTGAAACTGTAAGGTTTCAGCGATCAAAGAAGCAGGAAAAGAGATGAAGTAAAGGAAATTATGAAAGAACCGCGAAACACTTAATTTTATTTCGTTTAGCTTTGAACAGAATTTAAAGTGGGTTTTGAGAATTGTTTTTTTATTCTATGGAAAAAATTTAAAAAGTGAACGGCCTCACTATACATTTTTTTATCAGAAATAGTAGGCAAACGAGCGGGCGGTTCACGTGAATGAAAGTGATTACCGTCTCCCACAGATAGCCGCAGCATTCGGGGAGCCGCGGCTGCGTTGTCGACTCTTAGGGAGGGAGTAGGCTCTTTACTTCGAGGACTCCGAGTGGGATCTGTCTGGAAATACAAAGATTCCACGAAGTGGTTGTGCGAGGTAAAAAGTTAAGATTAAGACGCACAAAGGAAGATTGTTAGTCTTCCTAGGCATACAAAAATTCTTTTAATAGTATTTTCATTGAAAAAAAAAAATGTGAAAACATTTATACAAATTCATGAAGTTCTGTTTTAGCTTGGTCTTAAATAACTTAACGTATTATGTTTTAAGGTGATGAAGGCACTGTCCAACCTTTTTGACATACTTAGCGTTTGCTTTCTAGCGCGGAGGTCACTGGTTTGCTTTTGGGACAACGTGATTAGGCAAGGCTTGTCGGTGGTAGGATTTTTAGAACCCGTCAGCCTACTCTTAGTCTAATGTTGTTGTGTTCAAACAACGTTAAATCAAGGGTATTTTGGATGACCACACTTTACCATAGTCACTTAAAATCATGTCAAATTAAGGTTAAGTGTTAGCCCATTCCTGTTGAAAAAACCGCAATATTATGCAGCCGTGTGGTACTAGGTTAATAAACCCGTTGCACCCGACCTCTATTTGTAGAATTAAAAATAAAACTCCGAAAATGTAATTGAAATTTTGTTTTATAAAAGCTGCTATAAAAATTTGTTCACAGTCTTTTATACTCCACATAACTCTTTTGTCATCCAATATTTCCAATTCTAATTTATTAAAATGCTCATCCGTTTTATTTGTGTCACTATCCAATTAGGTTTTCGTTCATCCAAGTATTTGTATGGCTTATTGAGTTTCTATAGAACTGACAAACAAACCTTTGTCAAAATACGTAATAGGAAACCGATTCGTGATTTTTGTGTTTCTATCAAATCAATTGTGACAAAAACATCACGATAAGCAAAATTTGGAGTGATTTCACCACGTTGCTTACCCCATTTTTGTCAGCACCTTAAAAATTTAAACAGTTTTTGATCTTTTAAGTGAACATGATTTTAAATTGAAATAGGAATTGGATCTCTAGTTGCTTAACTTCAAGGATTCCTCAAGCCATGAATAAAATTTATTTATCTTAAAAATGATATTTCCAAATACATTTTGTAGCCGCGGTATAAGACCTATAAGAGAAGATTAATAAATTTCGATTAGAATGATTTTGAAAACTGCTTGTATTTAAAAGGAATAGGCAGTTTTCTCCTATTTTGAACAGATTATTTTTGCAGTTTATAATTTACGACTTTATGTCCGCCAATCTCAATTTTATAGATAAAAAGAAATAACATCCAAATGTCTGTAAAGTAATGAAACTAAATTGTATAAGTTATCGTGATATAATTTACCTAACTGGTAAATAGCATCAAAATTGTTGAAAAATTTATCATTTTCATGGATTATAACAACAATAACGGATATAAGCGATAAACTGATTAAATAAGGAAACAGCTGAATAGTTAATAAACTTTAAAAAATTGTTTAGTTTATTTATTTAAATGATTTATTTAATGCACAATATCTGTTTGGAAATAAGGTGGTATTATTCAATTTGCAAATATCTAAATAATTTATTAACATTACTAGAATATTTTGTGATGTAAATGATGAAATGCATTAAACAGTACCCATAAAGTCTGCTGGAGAAATTTCATCATTGAATTCAACGTCATTTTGCGCTTAGTTTCGTGTTTGTTCTAGCAGAAATTTTCCAGGTCATTTGTTTGAAACAAAAAACTTACTAACCTTATCCAATATTGACCTCGCCGACCTACTTTTTCAAAGGTCAGTTTTATTTTCACATGTCTGATTTCATACTCATATATAATTTACTAAGGAAGCCTAGAATGTTTAAACGAAGTCAGAATGAATGTTCTAAATTCGTCGCGTACATTTTTCGCTTCCTTTTTTTACTTGGAAACTTTTTGAACTAATTCCTTTGACTTTGCGCGAAACATCCTGATCCAATAATGTTAAAATAAGAAATGATTAATTTTAACCATCTTCATTTTTACTTATAAAATGGTTTTTAAATTATCGTCTAAGCATTATGATATTAATAAACTAAAAAATAGATAAGAAAAAAAATTCCATATGACTGAACTTACAGCCATCGGTTGATTAAAATAATCATTTATAATTACAAGAATCAGCTGGTGACGCAGCAATTTGGCGTAGCAGTCAGGAAAATAATTAAAAAAAAAAAGAAAGAAAAACCTTTAAAATTTATAAAACAGAGATCGCAATTTGATAGAGCTATTTCAGTCAAACGAAAAAACGTTTCAACAAACTCTAATTAGAATAAATGTTGTTTTTTGCCATTTTGTACTCTTCAAATGTTACTAATCAAGCCGCATTCAAAATATCGTCGAGGGGAAATAACCGACCCTTATCAGGACATTATATAACGTTTACTTCATACTTAACATAAATTGTGAACCCAGTAAACACTTTTCTGTTCGAAAGTAATTAACGGAATTAAGTCAAAATAAAAACCTTTGAAATTAAAGAGGAAAAGGAAAAATAATTTCTTGAATTTCATGGTTTTTATTATGTAAAACGTCGCCATTCATTTCTTTTATGCGGACTTTGGAAGAATTTAAGGAAAATTCGTAATCGTTCCGGGTTATTGTAAGAATTAACCTTATAAGGCACTGAATATTTAAAGTATAATTTAGTAGAAGATATGCATGAGAAAAAATGTAAGTGAAAATAAGTATGTTTAGCACTGAACGCCAATATAAATCTAAACCATGAGTTATAATAAGAGTTTATGTGTATTTATTGTTTGTTAAGTAGTTATTCCAGTTGGAACTTGCACGTTATAAATAAAAAAATTAAATCGATCATTTGTTCATGAGCTCCAATACCAAAGAGTAACCTATTACTTCCTTTTTATATTGATTTGATAACATTTTTTCACAACGTTTGAGAAATCTGTTTGATTTAGTTTGAATAAAGTTTAAACCTTCGCCGCTTTAAACGATCACAAAAACATGAAATGAGTCCTGTTTAAAAAAGTTACATAAGTATGTGATAAGAAATAAATTTCTTATCTAGTTAACTTTAAATTCAAGATTAATATGCACCTACTTTCTAAGAGTCATCATCAAATAGTCTAATTGAATGTTTTAAGGAACAAAATCCGAATAAATCGAGCTCCAGATATAAAATTAAAACTGAAACTGGATGGTTTCTGCGATCAAAGTGGCGGAAGGAGGGATAAAATGAAGGAAATAATGAAGGCGCTGTAGAAATGCGGACTTTAAATGGATTCGCTGGGAGTGGAATTTAAACTAGCTTCAATAGATTTGTCTAAAATAAATAAAGCTTATGAAAATGAAGAACTAATCTAATTAGAATGTAATGAGGAAAAAGAATATTAATAATAAATAATTTTTATTTAAACGTATGCTTTGGAAGTATCTCTTCAAAATGTAAACGGCAATTATCTGATGCGTTTCAGAATCCTCTTTTTCATAATTTCTTTCGTTTTATTTTTTATGTAATTATTATTATTTTATATTTGTAATGTTTTAATTTGTTAATTTTTATTTTCATTCACTTGTAAAAGTATTTTTTATTTTTACACCTGTACCTTTCTTTAAAGCATTGAAAGTTAACTAAGAGACAATGAGTCTTTGTATTATGTCTGTCTTTTTGTACAGTTATTTAAAATAAATGTTTAATATTTTAAAATTTAGAAACCTATTGTTCGAACAAAAAGATTTCCAATTATAAGCAAAAGATTTTAGAATATTGGATATTTCTAATAATTGTACTAATAACTTTTTATATGATCTTAAATCAGTTTCGTATGAAAATTGATCAAGTATAATTGTGGTCACGATACGTGGTCAAGGATTTCAAAGAGCTGCTGCTTTATTGAAAACTGCAGATGAAATAACAAGATTTAAGAAAAAATCTAAACAAAACCTAAAGAGTATGCCGACAAATGCGCCCTCGTCCTGACCGAGAATTCTAAAGGCCCACTTACATCAGTGATGGTAATCAATCACAAGTAACTTGACAACTTGTCAGTCGATTCAAAAGCTTGAGGGACGATTTACATGAAAATATGCTTTTAATGTCTTCCATTTGAAGAGATTAACTTTTAGGTCGTATTAAAGATCGTCTATTGTGTAATGAAATTTCGTGTTAGGCGAATGATAAATTATATTTTTGACCTTTAGCAAAAATAAATAATGTTCAGGAGAGAGAAATGTTGTGAACCAACGATTTAATTTCAAGGTGTTATCAAATTTATATGAACAGCGACTTACGACATGCGCTCACTGGATTTAATTAGATAGACACTGCAAAGGTTTTCTATGCTAGGAGTCAAGGCTATGCCGAAATATTTTTTCTAGAAATAGGTTTGAAAATTTGGTATAAAATAGCTTCATTATGCCGAGAATAGGACACAGCATAGATTAATAAAGGTTAACGAATTATGACCAATGGTATCCACGAGTAAAAGGTCCGAGAAAGCGAACTTCGAACGATCCATCTTTCTTATAATCAGTAAAAGCTTCTAGATGAAAGCTTGGGGTTTTCGCCTTTAGGCTCGAATGTACAACAGGAATATGGATTGTAATAAATTTTGCGCCGTTACCGAACCATGGAAAGTTGATCGGTGCCTCGGCTGGACCCGTGTGCTCAATCTTCGCGTCTGAAGAATACATTACTCCGTTCCTTTTAATCTCGTCTGTGACTTTTGATAGAAATAAGGCAATGTAGCACATATTGCGTTACTATCTTTCCATTAGTAATATTTATATGACTGAATTCAATGTATATTCCGGTACATGCTTGTTTTCCTTTTTTAATGCAATCTGTTTTACTATCTTATAATGAATAATTAAATGTCCTTGGGTTAATTTTATTTCTTATATATATTAATCTATCCAAATTGTATTTGATATGGAATATCTATACTGGTAAGTAAAATTATCCCGTTACTGTTTGCGTTAAAAACTTCGAATCAAATCCCTTGGTCCTAAGTGAATTAACTTTAACAACATGAATATTAAGATATTTCTTTAGTCATAAATGGTAACAGTGGCTTGTGCCCTTTCTACATTATATCCATTAAATTATAGGTAGCCAATGATATAACTGCTATGGACAAAGCGGTCTCGCTATTAAATTTGATGCGATTGTCTTTCTTCCGTCTAGAGTTGTTGATTAAATCTCTGTAAATATAGAACCTTTGATTCACGAACCTCATTTGCTGTTGGAGTGTGCAAAAATCAGGACTTGTTGTATATGACGTATAGCGAATTTGCGTAGAAAAGGACCTCGTTGAAACAAATCCAAGTGCAAAGCTGGTAAGTGGCGCAGCAAAAGGAAACCGAAACCGCAGATGCGTGATATGAATTCGACAAGCGTCTCTCCACTGTTACAATACGATATTCCTTTCGCCCAGCGAGCATTGCCGGAATAACATAAAGTTAAACAAATTGCCGCCTGCCCCATATGTGATTCCGCTGCAGACCGTATACGGCGGAATACCAGCAATTCACAACGGCAATTCATATCGACGTTCATACGCTTTCATATTGGACCGTTGCGGAGAACATATTGAAGCGTGTGCCTAAATTTGTTCCATTTTTAATTTTTTATTGAATTATACTCAATACTAAAATTTTTGACTTACTTAGAACCCTTTTCATGCATAGGAAAATTCTTCAAACTATCTTCTCCTGCCATCTGAGGAGTAAATCATGGATATGTTTTTACCCACTGAAAATTCAGAAATTTTCGTCTAGGGCGTTTAGGGCTGATACGTGATCTCAATTCGGAATGCACAGTCCTGAGCCTGCATGAAATATAGTATTGTGCGAAAGAGTTCCCGTAGTTCTATCCAATGGCGAAGAAATAGGACATTGTGGGGTTTTACCTGGTAAAAGTCGGGCATGAGTCTCTGCCCCCAACACGGATGATTGTCTAATGTAGGGTTTCCTCGAACACATTTGCTAAAAAATAATCTTACAATCTTCTTATCATAAACACTAAATAATTTGAAACAATATAAAGATATATTGTGATAAGAATTGAATTATGTTATACACTATAAATAACACACGTGCATACCCTAATAAAGGGACACAAATTTTATTGACCTTTTCTTCTTAAATTATACCTAATCAGCTAAAAAATCAAAAAACCATATTAATTGATAATTTTTTAATAGCACTGTTAAATGTTATACTTTAAAAACTTGGCGTACTTTGCCACCTAGAACACTGTTTTTCCGTTTCTATTTTGCAAAGTACACAGCAAAATTTGGAGAAAATTATTCGCCGGCACGCAATCTCTACCACAATGGTCTCGCTTTACCCTTGAATACAGTATTTATAATAAAATTCAAATTGGTATGCGAAATTACAATACTGATATATTCAAATCTGGTATACTTTTTCTGAAAATGTGATAAGGTACTTCTCCGTTATTTATTCAGGAAAAACTAGGCCTCTTGTTTATATTATGTTTTCTTATTTATCTCTCTAAAAAATGTTTGGTTCACTTAGTAAATATTACTTGGAAGGTGATACACAAAATGCAGGCTGGCCTATTTCAGGAATCAATATCAATTAATTAGTTAAGCTGAAATAAGAAATATTTTTTTCGTTATTACTTTTTATCTAAAGAGGTCGGTTGTATAAACTAATCTACAATTATAAGAATATTGACATGTAAAGTAATAAAAAATTGATATTTAAACTATCACAAAAAATAGATAATTTCCCGACCTTTATGATAATGGAATCAGGAAGAAGTTTCACTAAGAATGAATAATATAATATAATACATAATACGTTATGTATGAAAATTAAGTATTACTATATCTCGATAAAAACTTTCTGGTCCCCATTTCAATTGGTGTCTTTCGTTAAATTTTAAACGAACTCTTTTTTTAACTGATTTGAGAAAGATACATGATCATTAGATTATTCTTACAAAGAAAACATACATTCATTGATTTGATAGGTCTTCAGTAAGTGATATAAAATAGAATGTTATCTCAAATAAATAGTATGAAACCATAATGATCATAGTTTAAAAATTACAGTTTTTTTCTTTCTTTCCTCGCAATAACTGTAAAATAAAAATACAGTACGAAGTTTCTAAAAATGCTAGTCAAGATATATCTCTAGGGTCAGCAATGAATACGAGCGATAGCCCTGGTACCTGACCTTTTCACAGGCTGCTCTTATTTGCCATTTCAGTTGTAATTTTTTTTTCCTTTACGTACAAAATATCAATAGATTCTTTTTAAATGTGCCTACCACTCATGAATCGTTTGTCGATCATTCTGAATGTTATAATCAGATCTGACGTATTCTTCTATTCTCTGTTTGCTCGCAAGTGCTCCTCTATTTAAACCAATATTAATTTTATAGTTTATGTTAATCCAAATTTATTTATCTCTGTTCATAATTCTCGCACACATGTACATATGAATTTGAATTTTTATTTATTTCAAAGTATCTTAACTCAATGAATCTTTGTTTGCATGCTTACCCTTTTAAATATTTACTTTGGACTCTGTTGAATTAGTAGTAATAGGGTTTATTAATTCGAAGGTGTTATTTGCTTCCGTCCCCTATTTGGCTTCCGACGGTTACGTCGTGCTACGCTCAATCAAATAAATTGTAGAGATTTACTTACGGTTGAAAAGGCTCTAAATACATTCGAGGAGTATCCGAGCGTGGAATTGTTGCGTGACTACGTAGTGCTAGCATGTTTGGCTACTGAACAGGAAATGTATCTACGTGCAGCACATTTTACATCCGCCATGAATGTTACAGTTGGATGTATTTAATAGTTTCATTTTTATATTAAAACTAACAGAGACACGGGGTTTTACATATTTACTATCCATTATAGAGATATATATAAATTAGGGCCTTTGTAATTTCGAATCTTACTTTTAATATGTGGCAACACTATTCTCAGCGCCCCCACTTACACCGTTTTGAATAAAAATGCGGGAACCTCTAAAGACTAGCTCTGATAGCTCGCGGATCACCGGATTCGCGAGCCAGTTTCGATGAAGCTGTAATAGTCGTCAATAAGACTAACAGAGCAGACTTCACCGAATCCAGCAAGACTAGCTCTCATTCTATCGTGAAGCGTTGCGGGGTTCGGACGTCCCAGTATTTATTATAGATTTCTTATAACCTATTTCGAATTGATTTATAGTTTTAAGAATTAAACGCTAAGAATTGATCATTATTTTTTGTTACATAATATTAAAGATCAATTTTGATTAATCGATGTAATAACATTTGTGATATGAAATAGATTATCAGTAAACTTATTTAATTATATTTCACATTTGATTATAACAGTACGTATTCATTTCATTGCGAAAAAAGTTATAAATGAATATATCGGATATTAAAAGATATTTATTAAAAAAACTGATGAAGGTTAATAAATGAATCGGGCGGATCACTCCATTGACCGTTTCGAAAGCGAAATGTAAAGTTCCAATAGGCTAAAGTTTCGCAATACTGTGCATGTGCAACTTCAACTGACTATCTTTTATCCGTGAATTTGAACAAACATCGGAGTCAATGGCGTCGTTTGTTCTAAACTTACATCTCTAAAGCTCGCCGTGCTTTGCGAAGTGCAGTACACGCTGATAACTTTAAAATATAAAACAAAATCTATTTCCTTGCGTACTGCTCGCAGATATTTCTTTGTTTCTATTGTATGGAATGCTTCAATGGATAGACATTTTAAATCTTCCCGCTTTATTTAAATAGTATAATGTTTTTTTTTTTTGTTATCTGCAATGAAATACCATTTAACTTCGATTTCTCTCGAGATGAAGTGACAGTGAGAACGAAAGTAGTGAAGCCTGCCCGCCCAGAATACTTCTGGCTCTAACACATGGTTACCAGAACACAGCAATGCTTTTCTTGCAACGTATTAAAATTATAGAAAAATCCTACCAACATCGAAAATCCTCTACTTATGTGACACAAGTATCATGCCGGAAAGCTCCGTGTTACAATAGAAGAGGTTAGCTATGGCGCAAAGAAGGAAAATTTTATAAGAACGTATTTAGTTCAAGTTATTGTTTTTAACAACTTGTCCCTTTAAAATTTTGTTTCTGTTTTTTTTTATTATTAGTCCTAACTGACACGGCAATCTTCGTACCGCCTAACAGTCAATGAGTGTCGCGTTACCTTTTCGCTGTACTTAATTTGTTGTGTTGAAATACCTTTAATTTCCCAGGAATATATCATTGTATTACGTATATAAAATCCTAAATTGTTAAAGGTTTTGGGTGAGCGCCATCTTGTAGTCATTTGTTCAACTGAACTTAGCATACCTAACAGCTTGGAAATGCGTTATTTTTCTGCTAAAAACGTGTCCCAAAATGAATTCGGAGACAGTTTTTTTTTTTAACATTTTAATAGTTTTGAGATAATTCAGTATGAGGAATATATTTTTACAAACCATCTCGAAATAACCCTTTTTTTATTTAAAGCTCACTTAATAATTTGATAGGTGAACAAAAAACAATACAAAATACTTTAAATAATTACATAACATCACCGATTTCTTAGTTATCAACATTTGAGGTAAAGATATTTGTTTTAAGTCTTCACATTACTTAATGGATACAAAAATCATGTATATGGCCGACAAAAGAATGTTCGCTTAGCATTAAGACTTTAATCTTTATGCCACAAAAACTTTAAATTGTTCTATATATAGAGTAAGAACAGCGACATATATCAAAAGCAGTGACGCCTGGTTCAGGATTGTAATACACCGCTTTCTCCCTGCTTTAGTTATCAATCAAAAGCTAGCCGACAAACTGACAGTTCATTCAATTGTTGGGGGGAGGGAGAACCATTTACATTACAATGTACACCCTTGACGTACACGTTTCCTAATATTTAACCCTTAGGGGTCGGCAATACCTGTTCCAATGGGTGTACGTGCAAAAAACACACACCGTGTTGTTCTGGTATTCCATACGAAGCCGACAACACCGTCGGTGAATATGTAAAGACATTAGTCCAGTTGTCTACTCGTAAAAGTAAATAGAAACATTCGAAGGAATTAAAGTGGGTTAAGTTTCTCCGTGAGTATTACAAAATGTGTCCGCTACGGGGACACCGAACGAAAAGGGTTAAAAAACAATGTTTAAGATCTACCTTTTTGAAAATGGAAACTTCGAATGGAATATTTACTAATTATTATTTTTTAATTATAATATGACATTCAAACTTAAATTATCGATAAATAAAAAAATGATAACAGAAGTATTGTAAAAAATAGTTTTGATACTTTATTTTATTAATATACCTACATATTGATGTCAGTATAATTCGTTAACTTTATTTAAACCTAACTATACACACTGGGTTCATTTTCATTTCCAAAACGTTTCACGTAAATACGAAGCTTACGCAATCGAAAGCTTAATAATAAAGAGAATTTCATGATATTTCGCCAACGTCTATTTGCAATATTCCGTATAAATAAGGTAATTTACGTGTTTATAGTAAACTATAAAGCAATGCGACGTCGCTTTTTGATACCATATCCGGCGAAATACTTCTAATGATAACCTTAACGACGGAAATAGCTGCACGGGGAAGTTTTCAAAATGTTATTTGTCAAAAGGTTACAAGCAAAATGTTTTTGTTAATCTATTTTTGTTTAATTCTTAATTAAAAATATGTTTAAAGTGATTAAGCGTGTTCAACCAGGACACTTTTGGCTCTCATACATATGCGCGCCGTAATAAAGTAACGCAGTTATGGCGGCAAATTGATAACGAGGCTGGTAGCCAGCCAGGTAGTTGCGTAATCCCGACCCATCCTACCCACCTACGCATCATCCAGTCCAGATTGCATTAAAACTGTGGCTGGTCGGTAAACTACTTGGAGCCCGAGGCAGTTAAAAAAAACTAAATGACAATGTGCCGTACATGGATTAGGAAAAAATTAATGATGGTCGGGCAATCTCTTGTAAACGTATGCCCTGGGATCATTTTTTAATAGAATGACCTATCTTTTCATTATCATCTTTTCTTCCCTTCCATTCTTTTTCTTTTAGTATTTTTTCCTTTGTTCACTTTTTGTATTTTTATGCAAGGTAAATATCCTTTAAATTTCGATATTTAATATGTATGTACATTTAAAAATTGTCGTCTCATTTATATTTGTATTAATTACATTTCCCTCTCTCTCTCGTCTTTATTAATATAATTATTATTTTATCTTTTTATCCCCTATTATTCTTTTTACGCACCCCATATTTATATTCATCTCTGCTCAATCCTAAGATAGATTGGCAGAGAATGCCTTTTGGTATTAAGTCCACCTAATGTACATATTAGTGCATTAAAGCTTTAAATAAATAATAAATAAATCTATCAGCAAATATTTTCAGGATGCCGTTATTAATGCTGGAAACGCTGCATACAAGCGAAATGTTTGCTATAAGCATTATTACGTCAAACCATTTCACCAATTCCTTAACAAACATCTCCGACTACAAAACCAAGTATCAATTCTTAACTCATTATATAAATCGAGGTCGAATGTTGTTAACCTATTGCCGATGTGAAAATAAAAAAAAAAATAACTACGTGGAATATTTGTAACATTCAAAGGGCCACGATGGAAAGATCAAAGTAACCAAGTAACTTCGGGCGACTAGTCGCCTAATTTGTTATTCATAATAGTACAAGTCGAATCCTTTACCGTAACTTTCACGTTATAGAATTATTAACGTGTAAATTTGGAATAAAAGGAAAAAAAAAACGGACGGTGGTTATTTTTGATTGGGTGAAATCGCGATGGATGTATTATTCATTTACGATATACGCTATTATATTACGACTATAGCATTTGGCCATTAACTGATTTCATCGATTATCCATATTCTGTATTTTTGAACATATGGATTGGTAACAACTCGCTGTGTAGTATAGATGATATATTGATTATTCATGGATAAATAAATAATGGAATATATGAATAATTATGAGGGTGTTACGGATTCTTTATTTGTAAACTTTTTGTATTTCTTACTTTTCTAGAATAATTTTATGAGGTGTCGATATTGTCAAAAATTCGTTAGTCGTATTTATTCGATGGTTTGCTGAGTAAGGTCTGCTATCCGATATATTTATGAAAATGATTTAGTCCTTCATTTCCTCAACCAGTGCATCGTTTTGGGAGAGGTCAATTAATCTAATATTGAACTGTACGTGACATCTAAAAGCAAAATACCTTTACATTAACAAAATGAATAAAGATTATATCGAACTGCTTCTAATTTGATATTAGATACTGATAAACCTTATTAAATCGTTTCGTATTTCACAAACCTAGATTCTAACCCTTTAGGATAGAGATATAGGGGTAAAAATTCTATTGCTCGACAATTCACAACTATTGTGTGCACTGTATCATTAGTCGTGCATTCGACGTGTATATACGTCTCTTCGAATCTGTAATGCTAACCAATAAATTTGTACATAGCGAGGAAAACCAAAAAAAAAATACTACCCCTAAAAGTCTATGATTATTCATTACCCATTTGACCTTATAAATTATCATTGCTTTATTTGAAATTGCTACTCTGTGATATTTTCATATTAATTCCACATTTAATACATGAGTTTCGTTTGTTAAAAGCAATGATCATTCTTAATCAGTTCTGAATTATGATTAATCTAGTTTTTTTTTCTAATATTTAAGATGAAACCACCCCTAAAAAGAATTCAGCGCCTTGGCGTAATTCCTCATCAGATAATGTAATAAAAGACCAACAAACTTATTGAAGTTAAAGAGTAGTTCGTTAAAAATGTTTTGGTTTCTCGTGATTTTTAAGTGGCTATTGACCTTTTTATGATATATATATCATTAATT